>PVKE010028401.1:0-20938 GCA_004027555.1 Craseonycteris thonglongyai | reverse complement strand
TGCATCACTTCTGCCCTCTTGGATCATATCTAAAAGTTTCACTTTTTCGCTGATGGTCCTCATCTTCTTCCTCTTGGGCACCCCGGAGGAAGCTTTCGCAGGGGCACAGCGCTTAGGCGGCATTATAAGGGCTTAATTAATAAAAAAAGTGATCGCTTAAACAAAACAAGTGATCGCCAACACAACACTAAAATACAGTATGTGAGACAGTCACCATCATGGACAGGACTGGCGAGATACAACAAGAGAAGCTGCTAGGTGAGGCTGCGATGATGCGCAGACAATCAGCTCACAGGGATCAATCCACGCGTCCTCTCATGGGTCGATGTCGCCCCGGAAACCAATCACGCGCCTTTATGGGAGCCCGTGGGATGGACTCTGAGTCAGCTCATCTCTTTGTTGGACATGCAGGGACCCTTCTCTCTCGCGCATCCACATGAAACAACGCTCCTTTCCGCCACGTGGCTGCCGACATGGTTGTATTTTTTCATTTTTATTTTTTGATGAATATTTTGGGGAAACCCGCGAAGCACTGAAGCCGCAAAACATGAAGCGCGAAGTGGCGAGGGAACACTGTATACCCAGAAGAGGAATTGCTGGATTATATGGTAATTCTGTTTTCAATATTTTGAGAAACTGCCATGCTGTTTTTCACGGTAGCTGTACATTTTACATCCCTACCAACAGTGCACAAGGGTTCCAGTTACTCGGCATCCTAGCCAGTACTTGTTATTTTTTATTTGTTTTTGATAGTAGCCATCATCGTGGGTGTAAGGTGGTATCTCATTGGAATTTAGATTTGTATTTCCTTAAAGATTAGTGACGTTGAACGTTATTTCATATGCTAATTGGCAACTTGTAATCTTCTTTGGAGAAATGTCTATTGAAGTCCTTTGCTTATTTATTAATCAAGCTGTTTGTTTTTTGTTGCTGAGCTTTAGGAGTTCTCTATACTCAGAGTCTGGCAGAAGTAAGACGTTTTTTTTTTAAATGAGCTTATAATCTTTACCAAACCTTTTATTATAGAATCATAAGCATGGAATTCTGCAACATAACAATATCATACTTAAGCACACTATATAATTTAAAAAAGGGTGCTACTTCTGCTGGACCCTATATTCTGGATATTAATTCTTTATCAGAGAGATGATATGCAAATATTTACTTCCATTCTGTGGGTTGCCTTTTTACTCCGTTGATAATGTTTTTTGATGCACAAAATTAAAAAAATGTTTATGATGTTCAATTTCTCTATTTTTTTGGTCATACCCAAGATATTAAGTCCAGTGTTGTAAAGTATTTGCTCTGTGTTTTCTTCTAAGAATTCTATAGTTTTAGGTTTTGCATTCAGGTCTTTGATCCTTTTGTGTTAATTTTTGTATACGGTGTTAGGTAAACATCCGACTTCATTCTTTTGCATGAGGACTTACAGTTTTCTCAGCACCATTTGTTGAAAAGATTCTAATTCCCCTATTGAATGGTTTAGGCACCTTTGTCACAAATCATTTGACCATGTATGCGAGGGTTTATTTCTGTGCTCTCTATTTGATTCCATTGGTCTATATGAGCATGTCTGTCTTTATACCAGTGCCATGCTGTTTTGATTACTGTAGCTTTGTAGTAAATTTTGAAGGGTGTGTGAGTCCTCCAGTCTTGTTCTTAAAAGTGCTGTCGATTCTACTTGTTAATATTATATTCAGGATGTTAAGGCCATAAATTAGATTGTTCTGCCTTTCTTCCCTCCTCCTCTTCTTTTCTTCTTCCCTTTCTCTTTTCTGTCTTTTCTTCCTTTCTAACTTTGTTCTTGGTCAGGGGTATCCAAACTTTTGGCTTCCCTGGGCCACATTGGAAGAAGAAGAATTGTCTTGGACCACACATAAAATATACTAACACTAACGATAGCTGATGAGATAAAAGAAAAAAATTGCAAAAAGAAATCTCAGTGTTTTAAGAAAGTTTGTGAATTTGTGTTGGACTGCATTCAAAGCTGTGCTGGGCTGTATGCGGCCCATGGGCCATGGGTTGGACAAGTAGGTCTTGTATTTTTTTCTCATGAATTCTCTTTAATGGCTGTGTTGTTTTTCTCTGATTCAGCTACACCAGTGTCATGAGACTATTCTGCTATAAGTCTACTTAGTGACAAAATTCTCGATGTTTTAATCTGTTCACAAATTACTCCTAATCTGTTCTGAATAAAGAATATGAGTGTGTTCTAAGTTAGTGAGCTTTTCAAATGCCGCTGCTCTCTAAGAGTCGAGGTGACAAGGCTTTATCTCATATTCATATGTTTGATGAACATTTGTTCATCACTTGTGCAGCAGGGACTATCATAGCGTTGGGGGCTGAAAATATGAAAGAGACAAGACTTTTGTTTGGTGGACACAGAGGAGCATACCAGCAATCACGAGGCAGTCACGATAGGTACTTTGAAAGTCTGTTCAACGTGCACAGTGAGTTGGGTAGGGGGCGTATCTGGGAAGCCCTCACTGATAAATCCACCTCCTCAGTTTGTGTTTCTTGTAACATATGCCTCTTTACCTAAACTCAGAATTGGCATGTAGCCTCACATCTGGCAAAAGCTCTCTTCTGTTTATCCCACGTTGTCCCAGGATCCAGAGCATATCCTGTGATTGCCCCCTACCTCCTTTGTACTTATGAACCACTCAGATCATCAGACGAAAGATTTAGCTCTCCTCAGAGGGTAAGTGGCCTGCTCAAAGCCACACCGGCAATTAGTGGTGGAGTCATCTCAGGATCGATTATAGTGTCAAGGAGCAAATGTGCCAAGTTCCTGCTGGGTCCCAAGGCCGGGCCTAGGAGATGCTGGAGAACCTGAAGCAGAGCCCTTCTGAGGACTCGAAATCGTTAGGTTCACAGATGCCTTTGCCTGATTCACCTGGTGCAAATCTGAGTACACAAGTGCTGCTCTTTCCTCTCCATATTGGAAGTCTCCGGAGGCTTCCTGCATTCAGCCAGTCTTTATCTTTCTGCCCAAACTGCCAACAGAAACGTCAACTCATGCCAACTGGACCCATGTTAAATTCATGTTATTTTCTAACGTTTATGTTCACACTTGAGCTGCATTAGTTCTAGAGAAGACTTGCAGCTTTTGTCGCTTTTAAATGTCCCCTGGGGTTACATTTTGTGAGAGCTTGAGCTGCAGCAAGATTCTCTGCCAAACTCAGTACAGATGTGGGTCCTCTTGAGTCCCGGAAGCCAGGGGTGTGCCGCCTGCCTGTCTTCCAATCATGGTGAATGCTGTGTGGTGCTGATTATGTTCAGGTACGCTAACTTTTTGCTTCTTGGACTCGACGTCTTTAAGGAACTTACCTGTATTTCATATTGAACATTTATTTTTCCCATTTGGGGAAACTCTAAATTGAGAAAAGAAAACAACTAATCCCACACACAATTCTGTAACAATGCATTTTAGGTAACATGCAATACTAGCATGTCATTCACATTCTTTATTAGAGGATTAGCTACAACAGCCAGAGACTCATGTGGCTTTCGGAATACTTAAGTTTAGTGTAATTATAAATACATAAGCTGATGATTCATGAATGCTCAAGTTATACATCTGCATTTAATTTAACGTTGAAGTGTTTTTAAACCCTCTGAATAAGATGTTACCAAATGTTGCAGGCTCGCTAAAGTGCTCTATTTTTAAGAATTCTTAAAGTCAAAGACCCATCCAACACCTTCATATAAAATCTGACAAGTGGGAAATAGATTTCTTGTAATGTAAATACTTCAGGCTAAGGGAATCCAGAGAGAATCTCCTTGAATCTTAACCACGATGGTCATTGTTATTTTGTATTTCTTCTTAAGAAAGGCTGGAGCATGAGGCATTGATTGACTACACATGGAAAGAAATGTGACAAAGTCACAGTGCGGATGGATAGGGCAGGTCACCTATGCATCATCATGCCCCTGTGTTAGCTGGCATGGTTTAACATCCTGAGGATGCAGCGTTCTTCCGGCCACAAAGGATCCCGCTGGAGTCAGAAATTCACACAAGCACATTGCCACTGGGTGGCGCAATTGGAAGTCTATAAAGAGCTCAGACTTCCAAAGAGCGCCATTCGCTCCCTCCTAAGGACTGGGATTTATAAACACAAAAGCTGCTGTTCCTTGTGATGGCTTTTTATTAGGGACTGTTTATAGAAGTGAGGAAGCCTGTGGCCTTTCAAAGAGTGTGGATTTCATGTTGGAAGACTTTGTGTTGTTATTCTATATGAAATTAACTGGAGTATTTTTTTAGGTTTGTTTTCTTTTTGATCTGGTTAATGCAAGTCGTGGAGCAATTTGGGGTATGGTTACAGGCTTGTTTGCACAGGAAGAGTGGCTATCGCTCTGTGCTCTGGCATTATTCTCTAGACCTGGAGGTCTAGTACGGCTGGTTCCTACTGCAGGTAGCTATTAACATTTAAATTCACATTTGTTAAAATGGAATAAATTAAACATTCAGGCCCTCAGTTGCACTAGCCACATTTCAATTATGCCGTCACCTCCTGTGACCACTGGCTACCATATTCTACAGTGCAGACAGAGACCATTTTCATTATCATAGAAAGTTCTATTGGATGGGGCTGCTAATAATATCCTGTTCTTATAGCCTTCAAAAGAATAGAGAGATCATGGATATTTCCCACCCATGCTAAGCCTTTAGGAAGTGTTGTTTACTAGCATTGATTGTGCAATTTGACCCAACGCACATGTGCTTACCATTTACCTGATGTTAAATAGGTATATTTTGTAATCCTGCAACATGATGTTACCAAAGTTTAGGAGCTAGGGTACATTAATATATGCAGTGGATAATCTATTTGCTTGACATCTGAGTCATTATCTTAAAATTGCATAATGCACAGGGATATTATAAGAAACAGTTCAGAATCTATTTTATTTTATTTTTTATTGTTTTGAACTGAACTGGGGGCCTCACCGCATTCGGGAAGCACACCCCAGTTCAGCATATGGGTCTGCCTGGGCTGGAGCCGGGATTCAATTCTCCGTCCTCGGGGCTTCAAAGCGAGCACTTAACCTGCTGAGCCATCCCGGCTTTTCCACAGTATATCACTGAGATTTAGATAATTAAATGCAATTATTTAGTGATTCCTAATCTCCCTACATCCATTCTTTATGGAGTGTGTTGTCTTTTGGATTTGTCATATCTGCTATCCATTGTGTTCTTTATACGGTTTCTTTCTTTCTTTCTTTCTTTTAACTTGTTATTATTTTTTAAACTTTAGGTGTTTCATTTAAGTCATGCAGTGAGGTCTGCACACCTTCCTCAACCTCTGACTCTTCATCACCTCTGAAGGGGCTGCTTAAACTGTGCCTCCCACCTTCCCCCCATCACGCCGGTCCCCAAGCTCTGGCTCTCATTGAGGATTTCACGTTCACATGCTGACTGAACTGGCTGTGAGAAGATAATTTGCTGATCTGATATTTGTGGCAACGTTCAGGAGTCTTGAGTACATTTAGAAGCTGTCAAGGCAGCTCGGTGAAAAACAAATATTTCAGGCCCTTGTGTCCTTTTTCTTGACGGAGCACATGCCCATTGCCAGGTGGCTCATGCTGGGTGGGCTCCTGACTCAGTTCTACAAGCAGCTATTGGACATGTCTTCTGTGCCAGCCTGTGTGGGGTGTCTAAGGGTACACAGGTGAACTCAAGACATAGTCCCTGCTTTTGAGGGGTTCACATACTAGTAGTGAACAGACCCACATTTATTAAAAAACAACAACAACTCATTTCCCCAAGAAGTTTTGGAACTGTGGATAGTTTGTGCCAAAATTGGTTAGGTGTTAATGTGTGTGATTTAATGTGATAAAACAGGTTCCCAAGATGTATGGGAAACCAATCTCATTTTTTAATCCTCATTTCATTTCTCTCTAGGACAAGGGTTATCAAACTTGACGACATTAGAGTCTCTTGAAGAGGTTTTAAAAAATACTAATCCTCAGGGCTGACTCCTTGAGCAGTGATTCTAAGTGTCATCCAGAAGCAGATAGCATTAACACAACCTGGGAATTTGTTGTAAATGCATATTCTCGGGCCCTACCCCAGACCTATTGACTTGGAGACTGGGTCTGAGGCCCAGCAGTCTGCATTTTAATAACCCCTTCAGGGAGTCAGATGCAGGTAAAATTTCAGAAGCACTGCTCTAGAGCAGGGGTATCCAACCGTTTGGCTTCCCTGGGCCACAATGGAAGAACAATTGTCTTGAACCACACATAACATAGATTAACACTAATGATAGCTGATGAGCTTAAAAGATCACACACAAAGAAAATGTCATAATGCTTTAAGAAAGTTTACGGGGGAAGCCGGGATGGCTCAGAGGGTTAGGTGCTCACTTTGCAGCCCCGGGGACTGAGGATCGAATCCAGGCCCCAGCCCGTGTGGACCCATATGCTAAACTGGGGAGTGCCCCCAGTTCAGGTCTCTCTCTGTCTCTGTCTCTGTATCTCTCTCCCTCTCTCTCTGTCAAAAAATTAATAAATAAAAATAAATAAATAAATAAAAGTTTAAAATCTTAAAAAAAAAAAAAAAGAATATTGATCCATGGGGAAGCCGGGATGGCTCAGTGGGTTAAGCGCTCACTTTGCATCCCTGGGGACCGAAGATCGAATCCCGGCCCCGGCCTGTGCGGACCCATATGCTGAACTGGGAAGTGCCCCTAGTTCAGTTCTCACTGGGGTGCGACCCCGGCCCAGTTTCTGCCCTGTGCAACCTCAAGCCCACCTGTGGAATGAAACTATGTGGAAAAACTGATGATGTGCAACTATGGAGACTGTTCTGGGCCCTCCCCCTTCTCTCTGTCTCTGACTCTGTATCTCTCTCTCTCTCTCTCTCTCTGTCAAAAACAATAAATAAATGTTTTTTAAAAAAAGAAAGAAAGTTTACGAATTTGTATTGCACCTCATATGAAGCTTTCCTGGGCTGCACGTGGCCCACAGGCCGCAGGTTGGACAAGTGTGGTCTAGAGATTCTGATTTAATTGGTCTGAGGTAAGAGCTGAGTTTGGGTCATTTTCAAAAAGCTCTCCAGGTGACCCTAAGGTGTGGGCTGATCTGAGACCCACTGCTGTAGGAGAAAAGTTGCTCAGACGTCTCCATATACTATTGGAAATGTTCCGATGGACCAGGGAACCAGTTGTATCAGCTGTCCTTGGATGGTGGTCAAAGTGCCAGGAAGGGTTTTTCATACTTTTCAAGTACGAGAGGGGAAGAGTCCACCCACTGTAGACTAGGAGGTATGGGAGCAAAATTCAGAATTGACCAAAACCCACACGGTAATAATCCCTAAACAGAGGCGGCCAGTGCTGCTCACATCACCTGGGAGATGTTGGGAAACACAGTTTCTGAGTTGGGAGGTCTGGGGCGGCCTGAGAATCTGCATTTATTTCCAACAAACTCCTAGGTGCTGCGCTGCTGACCTGGGGGCTTTGAGTGGCAAGTTAGAAATGAAGACTGAGGTCCATCTCCAGACCTACTGAATGAAGTTCTGCATTTTAGTAAGATCCCTATTGTCTACAAGAACTCTGTATTCTAGACAAAAGGCAGGGTGCTAATCTCTGGAAGATACAGGCTTGAGATGCATATTTATTGTGCTTGGTTTCTTTTGTGTCTCCTAGAAGAGGAGGATGCAGGAGATGTCATATGGTTGGAGTTCTGGGGCTGCTGCCTATTGTGAGGGAAGCCATTGTTAACACATTCTATACATACCCATGAATATGCATATCAAATCATCATGTTGAACACTTTAAATATATACAGTTATATTTGGTGATTATTCCTCTATGAAGTTAAAAAAAAAAAGTTTCTTTGGATTTGGTATTTTTGTTTAAAAAATTTCACCCTAAGACAAATACCCTTGGATGTTTGCTAAATAGAAAAAGTGACTGAATGAGCTTAGAGCTCAGAAACGGTTTCAGAAAATAATAATGTAATTGGGTTGGAAGTTTTTTTAAATTAAATTTTGGGGTAGCATTGGTTAATAATAGTATATAAGTTTCAGGAACACTTTTAGAAGTAGATAAACTCAGAGAATATTTGAATTAGAACATTTAATTTGTTTTATAATAAATGTGGTATATTATTTAAGCTACATAAAGTTTGAAATTTCAATATCCCTATGCATCACATTAAAATATTAATTCTCTAGCTTTGAAGCAGCAAATAAAAAAACCTTGCTTATTTCACATTCCATTAAGCATTTCATTAATAATTTGAAGGGTTTGGTGGGTTGATTTTTAGCTTCCACTGAGAAGAAATTCTAATGTCAAATTATTTTAGAGACAAACATATCTTCTATGATTCTCTTTAGTGAATATCACAAGTTGAAAAAAATCATAATTTGAGTGATTCATACATGTGAAGGCTAAGATTTACAGTGAACTTAATGTGTTTTTGTTATGTTTACTTTAAAAAATCCAACTATACAGCATAGGATTATCTATTCTAAACCATGGGATTTTAAAAAATATAACCACTTCGTAGAATTTAGAGCTGGAAAGTATCTTAGATGTTGAGTCCAATTCTCTCATTTCATAGATGAAGAGAGTGAGAGCCAGAACGTTTCTGTGCCTCTTCCAAAATTGCAGAGAGCTGGAATTTGAGTGGCGTGGGCTGAGGCCAAGAGAGGCAGTAAGTGCCTTGAATGTCCTGCGAAGGAGTTGGTTGGGCCCTTCAGACGTGACCTGTCACCTCCCATGGAGAGCCAGCCCTCTCGCAGGCACAGAAATGAGACTCTAAGGCATCACCTTTAAAGACCAATGTGGAAAATCATGTTGGGAGAACAGAAAACCACATCTGTTTGGCTTTGGACCCACAAGAATTACAGAAATCACCTCTTCTTTGCCCACCAATTACAGTGATTACATTACTCTAAAAATCAAACTTTAAAGGGAGTGCTGTTTCACAAGATGATGGCAGAATATTGAGCTGTCCCCCATCCCCCATGTGCCCTCACCAATTTTGTTTTGCTTTTGTTTTGTTTTATTTTTGTTTTGTCTTTTGTTTTTGTTTTTTGATTCAGAACAGAGATCTAATTTGCGAGTCCTAATTTTAGGATTATTTGCAGCTTGTGCAATTTCAAATGTTTGTATAATATACGTTTAGTAATGAACCTGACTTACTTTGGTAAATGCTTTAGGACCTTAAAAAATATAATGGTTGACTGGCTCAATTCATAGACATGATTTTTGATGCCAGTTGCAAATGTGGGCCCTCACTTGCACGTTGGCACAGTTAACTAAAACCCATAGAAAAACCAAGTAATGCATGATCACAGTTTCATTTTACTACAAAAAAGAAGCAATAAAACATTCTCTAAAAATGCTGTCGCAATAAATCAAGAAGGAGGATTTAGCCTTTATCTAGCTGATGTTCAAGCTCTTTAATGCAGAGACTGTTCTCTTTGGTTTCCTAACTTGCTGTATGTAAAAATACACCAACACCTAATAAATGTGTATATGCCGGCTGATTAGACTGTTTGACACAAATATTTGCATGGTTGTTGATGATGAATAGGAATTGTATATTGTGTTGGAACTTCTATGAGTCAGTAAAAGAATAAGATCGATATAAATATCCAATTTTGCCACCCTGTGGCCGATTTCTCACTTTCTAAAACCTTATGGAAACAATCCAAAATATACACATATACATACATATTTAACTTAATGCTATTGCAAATAAGAATTTGAGAAATGTGGACCTGATTAATGTTAACTAGATTTTATAATATTTTATGCACAAGTGTTCAAAAATACAGTTTAAAAAATGCGAAGAAAAATACCCATTTAATTTACTTTGGCAATAAAAGTGATATAAAATAAATACAGTTTTAATATAAAAATCAGGCAATCTTGTTAATAAGAGAATAAATAGCTCAAAAGAACAGCTGCTTTTTTTATGAGTCCAACACTGGCATTCAAAATGCTACAGCACAGCTGAAATGTACAAATTAAACAGTGTTATTATAGCACATAATGATAGTAAGAATAAACATAGGGCTTTATCCTGTTTTTCTTTATCCAAAAGTCTTCTGCTAAAGATGTGATCTTAGTGTCAATCTACATAAAGAGGTAAGCTGAGGCAAGTTCGAATGACTAGAAGTCGAGTTTATTCAGGAATAGCAGCGAAAGTGCAACTCGAAAATGTATACTGTGGTGAGTTATAGGTGAGGTCATTGAAGGGTTGGGGTGAGCTGTATTTATGGGCAAGGCATACAAAAAAGGGGGGACGTTGAGCCAGAGTCCAAGCAGCAAGTTCATTGGCTTGAACATGGGGAGAGATTCTTGGCACATGTTCATTAGTCTGGAGATAAGTGTCTGTTTTCTGTAAGTCACGCATTTACGGGAATTTGGTCACTCAGTTCTTATGTTCTGTTCTGGAGGGCACATGTGTGAGATTCTCCATTTCCTACCCTCTAGTTCCATTTTAGATTGAAATCTTTTTATGCCATGCATCAAACTCTCTGTCCCAAATATTGACTTGTAGGCAGGCCTAGAGGAAATGTGAAAATCCAGCTAATGACCAGCTTGTGGAAAACGCTCAACTTCAAAGAAATTACCATTGAAACGAGCTATTGTTTTCTCCCTATTAAATTGCTTCTCTTAGCCTCCTCCCCCAGTAATTGGGGACCAGTAGACAAATGATAGCATACTTATATCAGGGAGTATTAGATAGTTATTAAAACTCACATTGTGGAAGATTCATTTGAATGGAAACATTTTCATGGGAAAAAAACAGGCTGTAAAACAGTAAATGCCATGTGATTGATGACTTTGATAAAAACATGTACATGTTTGTAGAAATAAAAGGCTGGAAGTATGTACACCAAAGTCTGTACAGTGATTATTGCTGGGCAGTGTATTTATGTATGATTTTCTTCACTGAGATTTTTTAATTTAATTTTTCCCAAATTTGCAACATGCTTAGCAAAACACAATAAAAAAAAAAAAGATTTATTTTATTTAGCACAGAGAGAGAGACAGAGAGAAGAGGGAGGGCCCAGTGCAGTCTTCACAGCCATACATCATTAGTTTTGACAGTTTTATTCCACAGGTGGATGTGGGGCCACACAGGACGGGAATCAAATCGGGGGCCTCCCACATGGGAAGCACGGCCTGGTTCAGCATATGGGTCCACATGACCGGGGCTGGAACTTGATCCCTGGATCCCATGGCTATAAGGCAAGTGCTCAACCCACTGAGCCATCCCAGCATCCCCCCAAAACACAAATTTTTAACAAGTTTATCTTCTCCAGTCTCCTAAGTTACAAACTATTAGTTGCCAATCTCATCCTAAAACATAGCCAGGGAGTATTTCACATGCCTCTGTCAGTGAGGTTCAAGTCCCCTTCTACTACAATTCACTTTCATAGTCTCTCCCACTCTTTTGCATGTTGGAACACAATTCGGAATCCACCCCTTGGCTTTCTTATCTCCAATCTTTCTGCCTTCCCTTTTCCAGCCTTTGCTCTTTCCTTCTTCTTCTCTGGTGTTTCCTCAGGCAACATCCTAGGACAGTCTGCCTCCTACTACTGCACACGGTCTGGTGGACAAGCCTCTAGCTCTGCTACCAATAGCTGTGCCGATGCCAGGTAACAGGCTTTCTCCCGGGGATTCTCCCTGGAATTCCATGGAGCTGCCCCAACAGTTTCGAGGAGCGTGTACTTAACCCAAGCTGCTGCTTCCCTTCGGGCTTTCCTGGTGTGACACAGTGAAGCGTGTAACCACAGGAAGGAACTGGCTGACACTTCGAGGCCTCCTGAAGTGACGTCATTGAATTCACGGTGACTCATCCATTCATATCTCCCACTAGCAGGGTTTTCCCATCTCCTGGCCTCCTCCCTTTCATGGTGAAGGTCACTTGTCTGCTCGACTTATTTTAAAACCTTTAACTGACCTTTTATTGTGATATTGTCATTTATAAGAAGAAATATTTGGTCTTTGTCCCATTTCTGGCACAGAGCTCCTAAGACTCTTAGAATTTTCTAAGTGATGAGAGAGATAAAGGGGTCTTTTGTTATATCAATGCAGCAACTTTTCGGAGGTCCCCAGGTCACCTACGAGTAAAGTGTGCCAACCATGTGATTAGAGGGTTGAAACTTTCAGTCCCATTTCCTGATCTCCAAAGAAGGTGAGAGAGACTTGAGATTGAGTTCAGTCACCAATGGCCATAGGTTTCATCAATGACTAAGTAATGACGTCCCACCAAATGGCCCGGGTTCAGAGGGGTTTTGGATTGGCAAACACATGGAGATGCGGGGAGGGCGGAGACCTTAGAGAGGGCCTTGAAGCTCCACAACCTCAACCCATACCGGTCCTATGCCTCGCTTCCACCTGGCTGTTCCTGAGTTACCTCCTATAATCAACCAGCTCAAAAGCAGCAAAGGAGGCAGAGACTGCACAAGGTGGGCTCCTGGGCTGGGGGGGAGAAAGAAGGGAGTGGTGTGGCCAAGGCTGGAGAAAGCGGGAGAGAATCACTTACTGCAAAAGTTTCCTCAGAACAAGAAGTGAGGTGTTCCTTGGTCCTCTGGTCAGATTGACTTCCGCAAAATAATCCGAGTGAGGTACTTGTGCAAGAGTTGATAACACAAGGATGAGAAGGCAATGTTTTTACATGATTTTGATGGCTGTTTGGTTTAGGAACTCTGGCCTGAGTATCTGGAGAACCAGTTTCTAGTCCTGGCTGAACAACTAAAGAGTAAAAAGACCTTGGAGGGCAGGCAAGGGGGTCCCAAATCCCTCATCTGGGAAACAGACATGGGTGGAGTGAACAGAATAAGGTCTAACATTCTTTTCAGATGTGCAACTAAGATTTTGACATAAACGTTATGCGCAGGAGTAATTATAAGAGCAGAATTTTATATGCGCATATTAACTCTACTCTTGTAATCACTCCTGATATACACACCCCCACAGGGGACCCTTGAATGACATGGGGTTAGGGTCACCAAGAATGCACAAATCCCTTATATAAAATGGTACAGAACAATGCTTATTGTTGGCACTTCACATCCATGGATTTCCAACCGCAGATTGAAAATACTGTTTCTGATCCATGGTTGCTTGAATTTGGGGAGGGCTGACTGGAAACTTATTGAAAAAAAAAATTCGTATATAAGTGGACCTATGCAGTGCAAACCTGTATTGCTGAATGGTCAGTTGTATTTGTACGAGTTATGTGTGTGTGTGTATATATGTAAATATACACATATATTTGATTTGCATAAGAGTCTTAATTATAAAATTTCACACATACATATAAGTAGGTTTACTCAAATTAAGATCTTACCTCATTTGCTTCATATATTCCTTTCCCTCATCTCTTTTTGGTTCAATTATTTAAAAATATTAACATCATGTCATTTCACCTCTCCATGCTTCCTTCCGTGCCCTAAAAAAATATATGGACATTAAAAAAAAATTGCCGTCATTATTTCATTTAACGAAAAGAACTTTGTATCATCTAATGTTAGATGATAATAAAAATGTTCCCAGTTGTCTCAAAAATATGTTTATTGATTTGTTTGAATTAGGATCCACAAGTGACATTTGATTGCTATCTCCTTAGTCACTTTTTTAAAGAACAGATATTTTAAATGCAGACAATAAGTATTTCTGTGAGACCAGTGAGGGTGGGCCTACACAGCATTTTAGGAGACAATGCAAATAGCATCGTGACCAAGCCCTCGGCCAGACAGGTACTGTGTGTGTGTCTCTCTCTCAGTTCTTTTTCATGAGCTCTTAGGAACTATTTTCAAAGAAATATGCGGAGTTTTGGCTGTGGCCGGATTATTAAAACCAATGGGATCCGAGCAGTTCCAGCCCTGTGCAGTGCATTAAAAACAAATCTTCATCTTATTGCTCTTTGAACAATCTTCCTTTTAAATTAAAGAAATAGGATGTACTTTATATCCTACCCCAGCAAATTAGTGTAGACACCAACACCCTGGTCTCTTTCTTTAATTTTCCTTGGTTTCCTACTGACTTGGGCTTAGATCTACATTAAGGTACATTCCTGTTTAGAAAACAGGAAATCAGGGGTCCTGGGAGCTGGTCTGGTTCTGCCAGAGGCTGGCTGGTGTGACCTTGGGCACGTTACATGGCCTCTCCGGACTTCCATTGCTAGTAATGAAAGACCTGACTGAGATAAGCAGAGCATGGAGTAATTTCCCAGACAGACCCTTCCCCACTGCAAATCCTCAAGTGGCAGGCATTGCTTCGCCATCCTCACGCCTCCCTTTTCAACAACAGTTTCCATGCTCGTGTGGCCTGTTTCCCACAGGCCCTTGGTACTTCCCATGCTGTTACCTCTATCCTTTAACCTTCAAAGTCAGTCCTTGTTGGACTGACCCTGTGCCCTATACCCCTTTGCTCCTCTGCCTCACGTAGAGACCCTCTTCCAACCTGGAGACAATCTAATTAGTGAGTTCAGAGTTTAAGATGTAATTGTCTGCCACCAACGTAATGTGTTCCTCCTTTGGGATTACTTTCATTCTAGTAGATGGATAAAAATACTTAGCTAATTAATAGAGAAGTAGAATTTTAGTTACCAGTGTCTAGCTGGCATCTAAGGGTCTTCTGGTTGTCCTCATCTCACAACCCAGAGGCAGCCTCTTATTTGGCTCACGGAGCGTAGGCTCGAGGGCAGCGACTTGGAAGCATCTTTGTGAGAGAATGAACTACCCACCATCAAGAGTTCATAAAGGAGAGGCTACAGAGTGGTCGAGGGCTGCAAGAAATTGTAGGCATGAGCTGCAGGGCAGCTGTGACAAGCCCTGTGGGTATCACGGTGTCATGTGGGAACCACATGAACCCAGAGAGTCTCTGACATGGGAAGGAGGAGGGAACGGTGTGAAGGAGAAAGAACAATCGTACTGAGACTTGGATTTGAATCCCAGTTCTGGCATTGACTGGCTCGGTGAACTTAGACAAGTAACTCACCCCCTGTAAACCTCAGTTTTTATCCGTAAAAATGGAGATGGTAATAATGCCTAGCTCAAGATTATTGTGGCGACAAAATGAGATAATTAATATGCAAATTACCTGGTCAAATGTAGGCCTGGGGCCCCATGTCCAGATATTCTGGGCGGCCAGGGATTGGTATTTTTGTAGAAGTTCTTCAGGAGATTTGAATGTCAGCGTTTCGAACAGCTGTGATAATCGATGTTTGTTCCTTTATGTGATTCATGGTGTTGCCCAGGGGTCAGGTGTGAATGTTGCTAGGTTGTTAGTTCCTCATTTCCCAAAGGGAAATAATGCAGGCCAAAGAATCTTGTTAGACTGGTGGAATTACAGGGTTCAATGGCCATCCAATCCAATCACTCATCTAGTGGTGGAATCCTCTTTGCATTATTCTTGCCAAGTTGTAGTTTAGGCTGGCATCAGCATCGTCCGGACGGCTTGTTAATACCCGGACTGCTGAGCCTCAGCTCCAGAGTTTTGGAATCGGCAGGTCTGGGTTGGAGAATTTCCACTTTTAACATATGCCCAGGCAATGTTAACCACTGATCTAGACAGTGCTTGACTATCTCCAGAGACAGAAAACTTCCTGCTTCATAAGCCTGTTTACCCATCTTCGGACGCCTATAGCACGGACAGAATTAATCTGATATCTGTCTCTCTATCCCTTTTACCCATAGGCTCTTTGTTTGCCTCTCTGACAGTAGTGTTAAAAATTATTCATCTTAGCCTTAGGTAAAAAAAAGCACTTTTGTTCACTTTGGTTTGTGTTTCACCATTCTAAGGGTAAAAAAAATCTGTCTATGTTGGTACTCCAGAAATGTGATAAAACCTTGAACCATTTAAAGAGGGAGAAACCTGATCTTCTATTCATAGGATAACAACTTCAACTGAACAAATGTGTTCTGAGTGCCCAAGGTATTTGTGGAGTGGAGATACTGAAATGAACAGCTACTTCAGGGGTTCCTTTGAGGGACTGGAATAGCCACTTTCAGCTCAAAGGATCTGGATTTTTTTAGTAATGGGCAACTCAGTGCTCCAGGGTTCTACCCCAGCTTCGTGGACTTATGACTATTCTAGAAATGAAATGCATATTTTGGCACACACATACAACTTGCTCAACAAATAAAAATTTAACAGACATATATCTGAATGTTTCTAGCACTTCAGGGAGATTTTGAGATTTATTCTAGCATGCCATACAATGAGTTTTATTGGGAACTGCAAAAACATATACTTTTAATAGGAATTGGTAAGCACAAAACCTTGACACCACTGAAAAAATATTGGCCATGCCAAAGCAACCCCCATAAAAGTTTGCAGAATGTTTCAGAAAAGAATTATTAGGGGCTGATGTTTTGGTGAAGCTTCAGCCAGGGGCTCATTTTTAGAGAAACACATCTATATTTCTGAGGAACAAGAAGATCTATGCTGTCTTTGAAGAGAAGCTCTTCTGATGGTTTTTATAGCTATGTGAGGAAAGATCATGGATCTTGTTTTGTGCATATTTGGTGAAAAATATTAATTAATAGAGGCATGGCAGAATTATTAAATTATTAAAAACATGTCCTACTAAATCAGACATGTTTTAGGAAAATACATATTTCAGGAGAAAGTGACGGTGCTCTTTTGCATTCAGAGGACGGAAATTGAAGTGCTAGGGAATTGGGTGTTTTTCCCTTGGAGATGGGTGCTGTCTGGACTACCCATCTTTACCATTCGACCCAAGCTAAGAGGCTTGATTTTTTTTTTAAGATTTATTTTTATTGTTTATGACAGAGAGAGAGAGAGAGAGAGAGAGAGAGAGAGAGAGAGAGAGAGAGAGAAATGCAGAGAGAAGGGGGAGGACCTGGAGCAGTCTCCATATTTGCACATCATTAGTTTTCTCCGTAGTTTTATTCCACAGGTGGGAGCAGAGCTGCACAGGGCAGGAACCAAGCTGGGGTCTCACCCTAGTGAAAACTAAACTGGGGTATACCCCAATTTAGCATATGGGTCCTCATGGGTCAGGGCTGGGACTCAATCCTTGGACCCTGGGGCTGCAAGATGAATGCTCAACCCACTGAGTCTTCTTGGCTTCCCCTTGATTTCTTGCTGTTACTGCAGGGTGGAAACCTTGGTCCATCTAGGTACAGAGTTCTATTTATTTATTTATTTATCTATTTATCTATTTATCTATTTATTTATTTATTTTAGGGATCAGAATTCTTTTTTTTTTTATTGTTAAATTTATCTGAGTGACATTGGTCGGCAATATAGTTTCCAGTTGCACAACTCTACATGACACCATCTGTGCATTGGGTTATGTGCTCCCCACCCAGAATCAGCTTTCCCTCCATCACCACATATCTGGTGCCTACTCCCAACATCCCTCCCCACTTCCTGGCACAGAGCTTCACACCACCACTCCTTTGTGACCGTAACACCCTGAGTTTCATTTCCATTGTCCAGTGTACCCCAGAGAGGTCATACCTGCCTCATAGGTTGTTGTGAGAGATAATGCGATGCCCTATATGACACACTCAACACATACAACCTGGAGACCAAGTCATGCACTTTCTAAGAGTTCGTACACTTTGAGTTAAGGGTCAGTGAACAGTGACATCCTTATCCCGAGGAAAAGAAACTCAGATGGCCACTTTCTGCAGAGGAACATTGCCTCAGGCCTCCACCATCTCTACTGAGAGCCTGTAGCAGTTCTTCCCAAATTGTGTGTCTGGATCACTGGTGTCCCGTTAGATCTTCAGAAGTGTGCTGTGAAAAAGAAAGGGCTCTATGGTCCATCAACTGGGCAAATGCTGCCAACAGGCACACTGGCATATTAAAGGCTGTGAAGAGACTCACAATCAAGAAACCTGTTCAACATTAAGGAAGCATCTTCTGAGCCTCTTCCAGTCATAGGGACTTATTTTCATGACAAGACTCCTGACACCCTGTGGAACGCTGGTACTGCTCAGGGCACTGTTTGGAAGCTACTGAGGGAAGCCCTTTAGATCCGTAGAAGAGACAGTCCTTGGTGCTTAGTGTGGTCTCAGCCCATTGGTTGCATGTCTATGTCAATTTCCCCATGGGTCTTGCAAAAACAACGGCTTCCTGAGGGCACAACCTGTTTGCGTTGTCACTGAAACAGGGAATGCAACCCAAACCTGTCCATAAGGCTGTGTCCCTACTATGCTTCCAGGTTAGTGAACTCCATTGAATAGACTTTGGACCCGCCAACCTCTCATTCTAGCTGATCTTTCTGGAGATGACATGGCCACAGCTCTTGGCCCCAGTTGTCCAAAGCAGAGGTGGTTGCCTGTTGTTCATCGCTCTCCTGGGTTAGACAGCCCTGAGCCATGGCCAGATGCCAGAGCAGCCCAAGGAAAAAGGTGCTTCCAGCTTCCCTGCAGGCGGGAGGCCCCAAATAAAGAGTTCTGTTCTCCAACAGCAGGATTCATCATTGCGAAGTTCACACAAGATACGTTTTTGTTTTGCTTCTCCTTGCAGCTTCAATCCTCTCTCCTATCAGCAAGAAGGCTTTGCGTTTGGCCTCGTTCCGAGGCTGCGGTGAACTTTCTGCCCTGGTAGACCTTTGTGCGCTGACTTGTCGTGTCGAGGGCACACTCACTCACTCAGTCACTCACTCAGGTTGTCCCTCCCAGGGCTCTGCGGCGCCTGGCTACACTTCTTCAGACCTGTTCCCTTTCGCAGAGAAATGAGCTGCTGCCCGCCACGGGCTCTGTGACATGGAGGACTGGCTAATTGGCCGGCTGCCCCGAATGACAATCTGGAAGCGATCAGTGGAGGAAAAAAGATAACACAGCTGTGATTTTCAAGGAGACAGGTCCCGGTTTTTCTACCTGCCAACCACGTTTCCTCTGAGGAGTTTTTTTTTTCCCGCAAGTTCCTATAAAAGAGACCTTTTAATCTTGTTTCAAAAGCCCGGAGACCCAAGTCTTTCCAGATCTGGGGAAGAAAGCAAGGCCAGAAAACGTGTGTTGCCGAGGAGCCCGGCTTTATAAGGAAACCGGAGGGAGGAGGGCAGGCCGGCGGGGTGCCATTGTGATTCCTCGTCTCAGCCTCGCGTGTGCTTGAGAGGACTTGGTGCACTTGGCCTCCAAGCGCTTTCACCCACAAGCATGATATGGTTTGGCGGTGGAGGCAGAGGGTGTTTCAGAGGTGGACGATATAAATCTGTCAGTGGGTGATTTTCAGACATCTGCCTGGAGCAATTGCAGACAAACACAGGAATTATTAGAGCTACGGATGTGCCTGACGGGGCCTGGGAAAATGAAAGCCAAAAAGATTGCCTGGGAGACAGACTGTTGGGCTGGGGGGAAAGGCTGTGTCTGTAATACATAGTTTATCATTTAAGTTTGGATCTAAAAGGAGAGGAATAAAAAAAAAAAAAAAAAAGAAAGAGAAAAATCCATCAGGAGTGGAAGCTTGGGAGTTAAATGCTGTTTTGGGTAGGAGGCAAGGGATGCTATAGCAATGCACCGCCAGACCTTGGCAGTGTGCACACATTAGGCACCTAGTGTCATGCCTGCCACCAGGCTGACGAGCTTAGCGACTGGCCTGGGAAGTCCCCAGGATGTGGTTCCAGAGAGTTACCCAATGGGGGTATTTCATTTTCTTTAGTGTGACTTAGTATTATATAGCAGACACGTCTGCCGCTTAGTACAGCCCGGCCGAGTCAACAGCTGTTACTGTGGTTACATTTAAAAATACTTTCCAAATTCCGTGTTGAGTCACAGTGTAGAACGCATGTGGTTGAAGGAAGCGGGGTGCCTGGGGCTTCTCCAAGCCTTACCATCCTACTCTTTAAATGGGGGTACTAACCCTTGTCTTGCCAAGTTGTTGGCAGCGCTGGCCCTCAACCATATGTGTGACCTCGCCTTTCATCAAATGCCAGCTTTTCATTCTGAAGATAAGGCACAGCTTACGAGGCTGGCATATTTATGGACCTGTGAGACCCTCTAAGGTGACCAGACGTCCCGCTTTTGGCGGGACAGTCCCAATTTTTAACAATTTGTCCCGTGTCCCGCGGCATTTTAAAAAAGTCTTGATTTTTGGAAAGAATGCACGACAAGCTAGGGAACGGTGGGAGATAGACCAAATTTTTAATCAAGAACCCCCTCCCCCCCGGTCAATGGTGTCCCGCTTTACCAATGTGAAAATCTGGTCACCTTGCATAGGTATTTCACAAAAACAAAAGGAAACCCCGTGTTTTATAAGATCCATTCTCTCTCTTCCCCTGACAATACTTATCCAATCAGTCTTTGCTCTCTGCTGCCTGTGTCTGCTTCAGCTTCTCCCTGTGGCACAAGGTTAAATTGGCATCTTACACGAAAGGGTGAGATACGCTGTGGACAAGGTTCAGAGGACCCGATGATGGTGTAACGGAGAGAAATCCTCACCACCAGTGTGGGACCAGAGTGGGCAAAGGAGTAACTGCCTCTGAGATGAGCTTGTGGCTCATGTTCTCCATGTGCTGCAGAGCAAACAGCTGGTTTCTCTCTGGTCCCACCTGGGGCATCCCACAAACTTCGAATTTCAAAACACAAAACTTCTAGCTTCAAATACACTGTGGGTAGGCAAAGGGAAGAGGCATCGTTCTCATATCTTTGACTTTCTGTGTCTCCAAATTCCTGGAGCAGCCATAGCTGACACTGTGCTCTGTGCAGTAGGAGGCAGCAGCTTTGCACTAATCCGGACAGACATGGTGTGATGCTCACTCAGCTTCACAATTGCAATCATGTGACGTGGAGTATGTTGGTTAGTGTCCTCTTCTGACTCCTAGTTTCCTTTCTCTCCTCCTTCATTGTCTCATTGCAAGGATTACGTTAGGTCATGTATATAAAGTATTTTGCACAAGCTTTTTATTTCTTTTAAAGATTTATTTTATTGTTTTGAGAGAAGGTGAGGGGGAGAGAGAGAGAGAGAGAGAGAGAGAGAGAGAGAGAGAGAGA
>PVKE010028400.1:0-20919 GCA_004027555.1 Craseonycteris thonglongyai | reverse complement strand
CTCATGGGCCAGGGCCAGGACTCAATCCTCGGACCCCAGGGCTATAAAGTAAGCCATCCTGGCATCGTCTGTTTCAGTAATTATTTCATAATATATTTAAGTCAAATCAGTAAGCTGCACACCTTAAATGTATGCAGTGATGTATGTCAATTATATCTAAATAAAATTGGGGGAAAAAAAATTGTCATCGCTGACATAATACCCTGCAAGCTCTTCTCAGTGCCATTAGACAAAGATGACAATACTTAACATGACCTGAAGGTTTTGCCATCATCCAGCCCTAATGTATTTCCAACCACATCTCTCACACATTTCCCCCTCTGCCAGCCCTATGAGGTCAGGGTGTTTTTTTGTGGGGTTTTTTTTGTTTGTTTGTTTGTTTGTTTTTTATTGCTTTTGACAGAGAGAGAGAGAGAGAGAGAGAGAGAGAGACAGACAGACAGACAGACAGACAGACAGACAGACAGACAGAAAGAGAACTGAACTGGGGGCACTCCCAGTTCAGCACATGGGTCCGCATGGGCCGGGGCCAGGATTCGATCCTGGGTCCCCGGCACTGCAAAGTGAGCACTTAACCTACTGAGCCATCCGGCTTCCTCTAGGTCAGGGTGTTTTTGTACTTGACTTCAAGGAACCACACTCCTGCTCTTCCAAGTTCTTGAATTGAGTAAGTACTATGTGTGATTCTGTCCTATCAGTTTTGTGATGGCATTCACTAGAGCTTACTATGGGGCCAGGCATCTAGTAGGTATTCATTATATATATGCTTAATAAATGAATGGATGAATAATTGAGTATACTCAATTAGTTTTAAAATAGCACAGAATTTAATGCTTTACATATTTTTGTACCATAAAATACATTAAAATTTTTTAAATAAATGTTCCTTTGAAAGTTTGAATTTTTGTTTTGATTTGTACGTACTTTATTCAGTGTGATTATATATTAAGAAGAATTAGTTCACAAATCAATATGATATGCAGATTTATAATTCAAAGTGAAAGCACTTCCCAAGACAGGAACAGTTTTGCTGTATTCCAAAAATTTTTGAAATATGTCAATTTATCTGAAAGATATAATGAAACATTCACTGACATTAATTGCCAAGTAGTTGGCAGGAAAATTTTTATCCAATCTATAGAAATACACAAGTAACCAATCTAATGACTCATGTCTTCCTGAATAAAACAATTGAGAGAATGTTTGGCATTGGTAGAGAAAGACCACAAGGACTTCCTTGGAAGTAATGAATCATTCCTAACTTGGGCAACAGCAAATAAGGGGGTATTAAATTTTCAGTCCTTTGAACCAAGTGCCTTTGTTGATGTACAGTATTGACTAAGTGCTGGAGAAAGCATTGAGAGAAAGTTACAAAACTCTTTTCTTTAAGAAATTTCAAAAACTTCAGGCCTGACAAACTTTTCTTGGTTTTGTGAATGTTGAGACTATTTATCAGTGTTAAGTGATCTTTATGTCCTCATCTTGTAGTTAAATTCTGCAAAACCCTTTGTTCTTCAAAGTAGAAGTAGTAGCTATATCCAAACTCTCCTCAGTTTCTCTTTCTCCCATAATAAAACAGCCTTTCTCTCTCTCTCTCTCTCTTTTTTTTTTTAATTATTTTTTTCCCCTCATTAGCTGTTTCTTCCTTAACCTTTTTCTTCTGCTTAGACAGGCCAGGCAATCAAGACTTTGAAGAGTTGAGAAACCTCATTGTTTCCTGCAAAGTGAGAATGAGTGGAAGCGGAATTAGAAAAGACAAGATGTACAGAATGTGTGATAGGCTCTTTCAAATATCTAAGCTCTAAAATGGGAAATGCACTCAAGGATATGCCAACAACAGCACAAGCTTCTGTTGGTGAAACTCAGCTCTTGTTTGTAATAGTAGGGTGTAAAAATCTGTTGGATGGGGGAGGGAGGAATACTGTAATTTTTTTGACAAGTTACTGAAAGTGTTTAACCAACAGGAAAGCAACCTGTTATTTTCATGAAAGAAAAAAAAAAGCAGTTATTCTCTTTTCTTATGAGCAACTTGCTTTCTTCAATTTTGAGGAAATAACTATATTCTGATCCAAAGAAATGGGATACCTACTCATGTAAATAGTGAACCAAAAGAAATCCGGATCTGCTGTAGTTAGGGGATACAGAGATGCTGGCAATCACAATACAGTAAAAAGGGTTAAAAAAAAAAAGTCTACTTATATTCAGATACAGTGAAATCTCAGCACAGAGGTATTTAGAGTCTGCAATTCAACTACATGTATTTGGCAAACTTAAAAAAATGTAAGACAATGAACTAACAATTTAAATTGTGTGGGTGAATCACCCAGCTAATTCCCCTCTATGACTCTATGCCTCAGAATATGCTTGGGGTAGGAGCCATGAATCTCCCATTTCTCAGTCTGGTCTTAGTTCCCTTAAGTTCACATGGTTTACTGTGTGCTTCTCATCACTTGGGAGAGAATCTAGTGAGAGAAGATATGCCTTTTACAAATGACCCTAAATGTAAGCTGACCATTGCGTCTAGTAGTAGACTAAAGAAATGGCTGTATGCTTAAATGCTGGAGGGGAAAAAGAAATCAAACAATGTTGTTATTTAGCAAGAAATGATGTGCTACCTCTGACACTTCCTAATAGTCCCCATAAAATATACCACTGAAATTCACGTGACTGACCTAGTTTTGTGGTTGTCAAGTTTTCTATCCTGTCTATTTATTTGGTAGGTTCCTGTCACCACAAACATCCCACAGAAAAATAAAGCATGCATTCATTTATTTGGAGTCTATAAAGTGTGAGTTTAGGAAAAAGGGGGTTGAAGTAAAGCTCAGTTTTTATCCTAATTTTGTCTTGGACTTATTATACCTTGAAGGAAGTTATATGCCTCTCCTGGTCTTGGTTTTCACTTCTGATTATTATAAATTTCTCTCCTCTCCTTGTCTCTCATGGCCACTCTGTTAATTAAGGTGATAACAATGAAGGAATACAAAAGAGTTTAAATACTATATTCACCTAACAGGTTAGTGTATTAATTCTAGAGAAAAGATTAAGAAACATTTTCTAGGTCATAGGACACTATGTTTCAATCAGTAGTACCAATTTTAAAAACTATTATTTTTCTTTTCTGTACCTTTAGTATCTATCAAATTTTATAAAACACATGCCAAGATTTTATTTGAGCTTGCATTGAATCCATGGACGAATCTGAGAATTGACCTCTTTACAGTACTGAATCTTCCAATATTGAACTTAATTAACAATATGGTAGATTCATCTATTAATTTCCCTTAATGATCTCTTGTAATTTTCAGTGTAGAAATACTGCATATCTGCCATTCAATTAATTCCTAAATACTGCTTTATGAAACTATGGAAAAATGGTATCATTTTTGAAATTTTGTCTTCCATCTATTTTTGCCAGCAGATAAAATAAAATCAATTTTGATATATTTACTTTATAACAATATACAAAAAGAGACCTTGATAAATTTACTTATTAAGTCTGAGTTTGAAGATTCATTTGGATTTCACACATACATAATAATGTCTCCTGTGACAAATGATGGTTTTATTTTTTCTTTTCCCATCTTCATGCTTTGCCTATTGTTTTCTTCCATTTTTACACTGCCTGGGAACTCCAGTAAAATGTTAAAAAGCAATTCCCAATTTCAAGAAAAAACTTTCAATATTTTACCTTTAAGCATACATATTGTTTGCCACTCTCTACTAGAGTTGAAAATGTGCACATACTACGATAAAGTGATTTTACTCCTAGGTATGTATGTTCACTATAAAATTATTATAGGAGTTATCCTCAAACTAGAAACCACTCATATGCCAGCCAACAACAGAATGGATAAATCAATCAAGGCAGATGCACACAAAATACTACATAGCAAAGAGAATGAACTCACTGAAACTATATACAAGATCAATCTTGTATGAGTCAAGCAAAAGGCGGCAGATACAAAAGTATACAAGGGCTATCCAGAAAAAATCCAGCCATAAATGCCTCTATTTTTCGTATCACATGGCTGTATACTTCCCAAAAATATACTCCGCATGATTCCATTCATACAAAAGATCAAAATGAGGTAGAACTAATCTATGTTCTT
This sequence comes from Craseonycteris thonglongyai, assembly GCA_004027555.1. NCBI lineage: Eukaryota > Metazoa > Chordata > Mammalia > Chiroptera > Craseonycteridae > Craseonycteris > Craseonycteris thonglongyai. The sequence goes on along the minus strand of PVKE010028400.1, from coordinate 16,810 downwards.
AGAAGTCAGTATCATAGTTATCATTGTATGAGGTACTGAATGAAAAGGGCAGAAGACTCCGGGGCACTGATGTTTCGTTTCTTGATCGAGTTGCCAGTTACATAGGTGTGTCAGTATGCAAATTTTCATTGAGCTTAACATTTGTGGTTTAGACATAAATTCCTACTTTAAATTGTAAAAATGAGGTTCCATTAATTTCCACATAAAACCCCAAATCAGTAAGGCCTATGAAGCCCACAGAACACCCACTACCACCACCACTTGCTGCCACCCAACCTTAAGCTTTATGGTCAAGATGCACACCTGTCACTCCCTGAATGTCCTATGTACTCTGTTTTCACCCATTCAATGTTTCCCCTGATAATATTTATCAGAGGCAACACAGTATAGTCATAAAAGCACTGATTGGGAGAAATTTGCCTGGGTTTAAATATAGTCTCTGCCACTACTTAGTTCTGTAACCTTGGGCAATTTACATAACAGTTCTGTGCATCAGTTTCCTCATCTGTAAAGAGTTGCCTCACAGATTCTGCTCAGATGCCACCTTCACACCATATATGCACAGTTAAATTTGGGGCCACCACTCTGCTGCTTTAGAAAACAGGGCTAACTTTCTCATCACAGTTCTAACCAAACTGCATTACAAGTACACATTAGTCTGCTAGAGCTCCCATATCAGTGTACCACTGACTGGGTAGCTTAAACAGAAATGCCCTCACAGAAATGTGACATCAAGGTGTCAGCCTGGTTGATTTTATTCTGAGACCTGTTTCCTTCACTTGGGAATGACTTTCTTCCCCTTGTCTTTGTAAGCTCTTTCGTCTCTGCCTGTCTGGGTCTTAAGCTCTTCTATACCCTTCATAGTGAATTAAAGCCCACCCCAATAGCCTCATTTAAACTTAGTCTCTATAAACATCTTATTTCAAATACAGTCACTATCTGAGGTACTGGCATTTAGGACTTAAACATATAAATCTGGGGAGACACAATTCAGCCCACACCAAGGTATTTATTCATCTCTCTTCCCTCTGATTATAATCTAAAAGAAGTAGTTTGCTGTATTGCCTGTGTATCCTAGCTCCTAACACAGCATCTTACACACAATAGGAGACTTTTAATAAATAGAAGTTACAGAGGAAAGGAAATTCACACAAACAAGCTCATGGGAGCAAAACTCATCATGTCTTGAAAGGCACTGATGATCTAAGGAAATCAGGAGAGCTCCATTCAATCAAGTAAATAATTAGAGTTAAAAACAAAAGTCGATGAATGCAATATACTGGCCCAAATGGGGCTTACAGAGGCATAGCTGTAATTCTAGATCAATCACTCCAAAGTGAAGCTTGACTTTTCTTAATAACAGTTCTTTAATACTAATTATCCAGTAACTCCTACTTCTGTGCCTTTTAGGTTGGAAGCCAACAGGAATGACCTCTATCATTTCTTCTTTTTATTTTTCATTTAATTGTGTTTTAGTAGGCAATTCATTCATTTAGGTTAAAATAATAAGGTATAAATTAAGAAATTTTCCTCTTATTCCCTTTGCTGTTGATGTTTTTCTTAACTTGTCTCACACATGGTTTCTTTATGCAGATGAGAGAACAGACAAAAATATATTCTAGGGGAAGCCGGGATGGCTCAGTGGGTTGAGCGCTCACTTTGCAGCGCTGGGGATGGAGGATCGAATCCCGACCCTGGCCTGGCCCGTTCGGAACCATATGCTGAGCTGGGAGCTCCCCCAGTTCAGTTCTCTCTCTCTCTCTCTCTCTCTCTCTCTCTCTTTCTCTCTCGCTGTCAAAAATAAATAAAGATATATTTAAAAAAAATATATATATATATATATTCTATCCCTCATTCCATTTTCAATGAGTGGTAGCATGCAATACACAATAGAATCTCAATGAAGTGACACCTATGCCAGATAAGTATAGTATTTTTCTTTTTTTGTTGCTATTATTATTATTTATTTATTATTATTATTTTTTTTTTGCCAGTTGCTTGAGTTCCTATAAATGGAGAGTCTACTGTACATACTGCTCCGAACTTGGCTTTTTACACATGCCAATTTACCCTGGTGACCTTTCCATATCCATAAATAGAGGCCTCCCTGATTCTTTTGTTCAGGTGTGCAGTATTTCACTGTGTTGATCACATTTTATTTAGTCTTTATTAATGTATACTTGGGATGTCTCCCTCAAGTTAGTATTAGAAAGAGTGCTATGGGGAAGCCGGGATGGCTCAGTGGGTTGAGCGCTCACTTTGCAGCGCCGGGGACCAGGGATCGAATCCCGGCCCTGGCCCGTGTGGGACCACATGCTGAGCTGGGAGCTCCCCCAGTTCAGTTCTCTCTCTGTCTTTGTATCTCTCTCTCTCTCTCTCTCTCTCTCTCTCTCTCTCTCTCTCTCTCTCTCTCTCTCTCTGTCAAAAATAAATAAATAAATAAAAATTAAAAAAAAAAAAAAAAGACAGAGTGCTATGGATAACTTTTTCCTACATTGGTGTTGAAAACCCTTGATGAAATAAGACAGTGGAAAAATAAAGAATGGGGGTGGGATCATGGAGGATGTTGTGAGTGACATCAGGGGTCCAGTTCTGGAAATAATGTACAGCACTCTTATCTACACTCTATTATCTGGATCCAGTCACAATTCCCATGGAAACACAAAGGGAATGGGAAAATGTTGTCTTCACTGGGCAGCCACTTCCCAGAAGCAACCTCACATGGTGGAAGGAAAGACAAAAGCTTTGAAACACAGTTGACCGGATCTGCTATGCAGAGATACATTACATTGCTGTGTTTCTGCTGCTTGATTACAGTAGACTCTCCGTTAACTGCCACTCAAGCAACCGGCACTCTAAAGCTACCAGCAAAAAGAAAATTGAAGAAGTAATACTACATTTATCGGGCATGAGGGGCAGTTAACTAAGAATCTACTTACATTTATTTGGCATCCACCAATCCTCATGGGTGCCAGTTAATTGAGAGTCTGCTGTATTTGACTTTAAGTTCTTCACCCAAAACTGAACTTGATCATGCCCAACCACTTTTGTGAAGCTGTGAAATTGTGTTATTAAAAAAATAAATAAATAGTACATTTTTTTCCAGAGCAACTTCTTCAAAGTTAGTCATTCTCTCAGCTCCATGACCTCAGTGTTCTTGTCTATAAAACAACAAAGCTGAACTAGATCTTTCAAGCCCCAATTGCATGAATCAGGGATTCTTACAGTTTAATGTGCCTTGTAGTGAATGACTTGTTTGCTGTAAGTCATTATCTCCACCAACACCATACTACCTTTTAAGTTACTTCCTTCTTTTAACTTTGCTGGGGTCTCCCAAGAAATATGGCCTTTCTTAATAAGAGGCTAATGTTAGAGAGATAAAGATTGATGTATCCCTAATCTCTATACTTCTCAAATCAGACACCCAGTTTGCTGTTGATTGAATTAATGGGCCATAATCTTATCAGATAAAGGGCTTCAGTTCCATTTCAGTTGAGTTTATAAAGTGCCTTCTCTGTCTGATACTATACTGTATGGAGGTACAAAGATGAAAGACAAAAACTGAACCCAGAGGAGTTACTATTCTGATTCAAGAACTCAAAGGATAAAGAGGTATAAAAACAGAGCTCTTGATCCAAAAGAGCTTATAATATATTTTATTATATTAGGCACACCCACATGAAAAGATAGCAATATGAAACCACAGACGATTTCCTGCCAAGATGAGTAAAGGGGGACAGCAACCAGGGCAAATGGGGGCTGTGAGAGGCCTGCCCTTGTGACTTCTATAATAGCAAGAGAAGGTCCAAACTCTTTGTAATGTAAAGCACGAAGGAAGCAGAACTGCCAGTAAGCAATTCCTAAACATACAAAGCAAATTTGGCCTCTCCTGGGGTTTGGCCCTCTAAGGGGGGTTTAGTTCAAGGCTTCTTTCATTCTTGCCTGTAATCAGCACCTTGGTCTATGGTGGGAAATATGTGTTTGTCAATCACACTTTTCTATCAGGAGAGAGACTAACACCCATGCAATCCAAGGGTGTCTCATCTTTTCAAATTGTATAAAACTCAAAAGGATCAAAGATCATCTGTGCCTGAAATAGATGTAATTAAGAAAAATGCCATTAACTTTACGTCCATCTTCCTCCTGTTGACCCAGTTAATATCCTGGGCATATAACATATGAGTTTCCATTGTGTGGCTTATAGAAAAAAAGCCAGTTAAGTGTAATTGGGGTACTAAATCCTACTAAATCCAAGTTTCAGAAACTCCATCCACACATCGCCCTATCTGTCCCTGCATTCCTCAGCAGCCATTGGGTAACACAGGTTCTGGTTATGCATGATTTGTAGAACCAAACCTATTTTTGCAAAGAAGATGAGTTAGCGAGTGTGTACTTGTATGGTTTCCAATAATGAAAAGAAAGAAAAAGAGGCGTTCCTAACCCTACTTTATAGACCAACTGAGGTGCAACTTGGTTACATTCAAGTCCAAGTTACAGTCCAAGTTCAGATGTTTTTAGTGAAGAGGTTAGGATGAAAACAGAAGTCTTTTGGTTCCAAGTTCAGTGGTTTTTTTTCCACCATATCATGCTGATGGGATGGCCTTTCTTCTGTGTTTTACAACACATAGATCCAGTACCAGTATCTCCACAGAAGGCTCAATACTTGAAAATTACCAATCAGATCTAAAAGGAACAAAAGCTGTTCTGGTCCAACCTCCTCATTTTACAGGTGATGAAACCAAGACTCAAAGACTGCCATTAACTTATACAAGACTGAACTTTTAAAGTATCCCTTCCTTCTTGTCCAGAGTTTGCACAAAGCCATGAATTTGCTGGATATTTTGTCACTTAGTTTGCTGCTGCAAATCATTCCAATCATTGTTGATAAATGTACAAAAAAGCCACTTTTTTCTTTTCGATGTAGATAAGGTATTCTCATTGGCAATTCTCTCCTAATTTTCCTGTTTCCTCACTCTAACACTGACTGTGATTCCTGGAATAAAACAAAAATAAAAAAAGAAACGTTCAGGTTTGTGGGATATCTAGCCAGGAAGCCCCAAATAGAGGGAAAGTGACAACAGCTAGTGCCAAGTATGAACTAAGCACAAATATTTCAAAAACTTCTGAATAGAGACCAGAGAACACAAAAACAGATTGGCCTTAGGCAGAAGTGGGGTGGCTGCAAAGGAAGAGTGTTTTAAGGGATCTTGAAATACGACCTCCACTGGGACATTCTGTTATTACTACATTACTGCATTCAGTAATGAGAGATTCGTTTCTTTCATTACATTTCTAACATGCCTGGATGACTGGAGGGATGGGGTTCAGGAATATGTTATTTATACCTTAGTGGGGTGCAATTTAATTAAATTGTTCTTCTCCTACCACATATTTGAGCTCAGCCCCAGGAGGAGTTTAATAGCCATAACTAGAAATGTAAGAAAGTAATTTTGAAAGGTGGGCATTTCTGGAAAGGGCAGGCTGGCCCTAGGGAAACACCACATGAGGTTTGACAACGTAAAAATGCTGGTTGCTCCGTTTAGAGGCAGGTCACAGAGCCGAGACATGAGAAAGAAGGAGTCACGAAAGTGGGAGAGGGGAGCTCGAAGGAGGTGGGAGGCAGCCAAAGGCACATACTGGTAAGGTCCCGCATTTTCCGAGTTTCAAATCTGACAGTTTGTTATGTTGGTGGAGAGGTCTCTGGAACTTGATGAAGATTTAAGGCCTCCTTCTTCTTTATTTCCCTCCTGCACAAGGTCTGTCAGACATTTCACCCTCCCACAAAATAAACAGAAAGGTTTATGAGAGGGAGCCAATACAATATAGTACTTCCAAGGGAGAAAAGGCTGCCAGACACCCACACTCACAAGTCACTCACAATGGCTGCTGGCTGGGAGGGAGCATTTTTAAATTGTGATTTGGCTCTTGGCCTCAAGAGATTTTATTGACCCCCTGTAGCAATGAACAATGGTTTCCACTTGAGGACAATTCCTTTTTCCTGGAAGAAGAGTGTGGCTGAGCCATGGTCTGAGGGTCAGGGGTCTAGAAGCCAATCTAACCCATCTTGGTCACTTTGCTGACTGATTAATACACAATCGTTCTAAAAGTCAAACTTGACCATATTTCTTCCTTGCTTAAACTTTCAGTGGCATCCAGCTGCCTAACTGATAAGAGCCACACTCAGTGTGGCTGCAAGGGCTCAGGCCTCATGGCTGAGCATCCCATGTACCCACCCTCTACCTGAGCAGAGATGCCCTCCACCTCCTACCACCTCCCACAGTGAATCTCCTGAGGCTCTGCAAATGAATTAAGTACCTGTCACCTTCCAAACATCCGGGCACTCCATTTACTCTGCCTAGAATAAATTTTTCCTAGTGCATGTTCATACCCAGGGTTTAGTGAGGTACAGGCACTAGAATAAGATGTCCTGCACTCAAATCCTGACATCTGATCACACTGCCTGCACATGTTACACTGTCTCTTATTATCTTAATAACATCATCTGCAAAGTGGGAAGTGATAATACAGTATTGTACTTCCTTCATGGGACTATTGTGAGAATTAAACAAGTGAATCTACATTGGGCATTTAGAAGAGAGCATAGGATTTGATGAGTTTTAAATAAATCTTAGCCATGACTGGGGTACCGCTGCCACCATGTAACTGTTGCATCTGCCTTACTGCATAGAGAATTTTTTTGTCAGTTGAGACCTCATTTCAGTTGAAAAAGGACATGATAAGGTGATTCCATAGTTAAGTTTAATTTATTGAAATTATTTTAAAATGAGTATGTCTTCCCATGGGTTGTGAACTCCTAGAAAGCAAAGGCTTTATCTTAGTTTTTATGTTTCTAGTGACTGCCTAGACCAGTGCCTGGCACATATTAGATGCTCAATAAATGTCAGTAAGGTGAGTTATAATTATTCAAGAAGCGTATGTGGAATGAAAAGTTCATTAAACAGACATCAGTATCAAAGGGATTCATTCATACCCTTGCCTCTAATTTGTTCTTTGACCTTAAATAACTCACATTACTTTTCTAGGCCTCATTTTCTTCATCGCTAGATTAGAAAAATTTGATGATCAGGATAATAGGTCAGAGGTAGGCAGGGAAATGTCTTAATGTTCAACTTAAGAAATACACATTTCAGGGCATGCTGGGATGGCTTAGCAGGTTGAGCACTCGTCTTGCAGCCCTGGGGTCCAAGGATCGAATCCTGGCTGCGGCTCGTGTGGACCCATACGCTGAACTGAGGTGTGCCCCCAGTTCAGTTCTCAGTGGGGCGTGCCTCCCATGTGTGAGGCCCTCAATTGGTTTCTGCCCTGTGCAGCCCTGTGCCCACTCATGGAATGAAACTATGTAGAAAACTAATGACATGCAACTATGGACACTGCTCTGCGCCCTCCCCCTTCTCTCTAGCTCTCTGTCTCTGTCTCTCTGTGTCTATCAAAAATAAAATAAATCTTTAGAAAAAAAGAATTGCATGTTTCTTCTATAAAAATAGTAATCCAATGAGGGGGCAATCTATTCTATTAACAGTTAAAAATCAGATTTATAATCAAAGTTCCTAGCATAATGCCTGATATACAGTAAGTCCTCAATACATAGAAGCTATGTCTGTCCATTATGTTAAAATCTTATTGTAAAGCAAACACAATATTCTATCCTAATCATATAGCATATTTAACCACATATTATTAAATTTAGGATATTGTGTCTAGTTTTATCTATATAAAAGCACTGTAGTGAATCTCTTTAAATGTAATTTTTATTTACTTTAATAAAAATATCATTTCTTTAGACTATACCTTGAAGGATATAAAGGTTTTTAATGTTTAGATACATGCTGTTAAACAGCTTCCCATGAGTTGTACCAGATTTCCCACCAGGTTTGTGTGGAATTGATGTCTTTCTAACCATCACTAGCTAGACATTTTATCAATATTTAAATCCTTGCCAATTTGGTGGGTAAAAAGTTCTCACAGTTTACAGTTGGTATTATTTAAATTACCAGTATTATTTTTTCCATATTTATTAATAATTTATCACTCCTCTTTGTAAGTTTCCTCTTTATGATCATTATAATAAAAAACATTTGGTGAGCCAAAAAAAGTATATGAAGAACACCGTCATGCTAAAGAATGTTTAAGATGCACATAGGTTACCTAGGAAGTTTTATCCTCCATTTTATTTTATTTTGTTTTGTTTGTTTTCTTTAAGATTCATTATTTCTGAGAGAAAATGAGAGGGAGAACAAGGGGCAGGGGTCCAGAGCAGTCTCCATAGTTGTACGTCGTATGTCATGACACGGTTTCACTCCAGCCGTTGGATGTGGGGCGATGTGATGCAGGAACCGAACCAGGAGCCTCCCCATGGGAGGCAAGAACCTTCACCACTGTGCCATCCCTGCAATTACCAGCTCAGCTGCAGTTCAGCTGCAGTTCAGCATATGAGGTTGCATGGGCCAGGGTTGAGAATCAAACCCTAGAATGCTAGACCTCGTGATTGTTAGGCAAACGCTCAACTGCTGAACTATCCCAGCATCCTCCCACATTTCACTCTTACTCATTCATTACCTCATTAATGTTTTTCCAAACAAAATTAGTTCTTTCCCTTTCTCCCATGTCCAGTTATTTCTGCCTTTTCCAGGAATCTGTTCTAGTGTCACCTCCAGGAAACTTTCCTGGCTCTTTTTTTTTTATTATTATTTGGCTTGTTCTCTCTAACTAGACTGTAGGCACCTTGGGTGTTGAGACTGGGTTATTCTTTATAACCTCCAACCTGTAATTATAGTCAAGGCCAGGTTTGTAGCAGGTCCTCACTGATTGGAAGATTCCATATTGTCAGTTTCAGCCACTATTCAAACTTGTAGAAGATGAAGATGACAAGCAACAATGCTATGACAAACTCACAGGAAGTTCACCCCTCCTATAGGTCATACAATCAGATACACTAATGGTATTTATTCTATTTGACTGATATTACAGCTTTACCAATACCCAGCAACTGGTGGCATCGTTATGCCCTGAGAATCAGGAGCACAGATGGTCGAAGTCCCAGTCTGAGGGCAGATTGCATGATGCCACTCACACTGAACAGGGCCATCTGCCCAACTCCACCATCAGTCCAAACACTAATCTCTTCCATAAATATCCTTACACACACACCCAGAAATAATGTTTAACCAGATTATCCTAACATCCCTTGATCTAGTCAAGCTGATACATAAAGTTTACCATCAGTTTATTACCTGTGACCAGTTTTGTTAGAAGCAGAGAAATGAGAAGGAAATATCTGGCTCCTCAAAACCTAAAGTTATCCAAGATCTGGCAATTTACCACCTCTGCAGAAGAGGCACAGAACGTGACCACAGTGCTAAAAGCAATTTTAAGCCGCGCTAATGTCTTAAGTAAGGTGACCAAATTTTAACATTGGTAAAGCAGGACACCATTGACCAGGGGGTAGGGGGTCCTTGATTAAAAATTTGGTCTATCTCCCGCCGTGTCCTAGCTTGTCGTGCATTCTTTCAAAAAATCGGGACTTTTAAAAACGCCATGGGAAGCAGGACAAATTGTTAAAAATCTGGACTGTCCTGCCAAAAGCGGAACATCTGGTCACCTTAGTCTTAAGTGTCAGCTCAGTAGTCTGAACAAGAGAACATTAATTGGACTTGATTTCACCTGGCATCTTTAGCAGTGTTCTATGGTCTGGGAACAAGTTGTTGAGATGGTTTGGGGACACTTGGAGCTCTACAGATTATCTGCCCTTCATATATCCTCAGAGCACAAGATGAAACTGAGGTAGGATGACCAGACATAGCATTTTAAACAAGACAGAAAACAACCATAGTGTCCCATTTCACATGGTACATATGGTCAGCCTACTGACAGTTTGAATTTAGCCCAGTGAGACTAGCCTGTTTGTATGTACCATGTGAAATGGGACAGTACAATTGTTTTCTGTCTTGTTTAAAACAGTATGTCTGGGGGATGCCTGGATGGCTCAGTGGTCATCTTGCAGCCCCAGTGGCTAAGGATCAAATCCAGGGCCGAGGATCAAACCCCGGCCCCATGTCGTGTGGATCCATATGCTGAATTGGGGTGTGCCCCCAGTTAGGTTCTCATGGGGGCAAGGTTTCGATGTGGGAGGCTCCCGGATGGTTTCTGCTCTGCACAGTGCCATGCCCACCTATGGAACGAAACTATGTAGGAAACTAATGACGAGAAACAATGGGCTTCCTTACTGGACTACGAGGTTTTACGTCCAGAAACCACAGTTCTAACCTAGTGGTTAACATAAGAGGGGGCTTAGCAAATGGTCATAGAATAAATGCTCAACAAATGGGCTATCAAAAGCTTAGAAGAGTAAAGAACAAAGAAAGGAGGACAGGGAGACAAGAAGAGAAGGCAGGGAGAGAGGGAGGGAGGGAGGGAGAGAGAGAGAGAGAGAGAGAGAGAGAGACAGAGACAGGCTGGTTGGGGCTATGTTAAACCATGTTTCAAAGCCCAAATGCACACTGTAAATGTTTAGCTACTGGGTTTGCCTACCCACATTCTGTTCACCATTAATGAGAACAGTTGAGAGTTGGTCTGTTTGCAAACATTTCCACCCAAATACAATAAAAACTGACAAAAATGACTAGCATTTCTGTTAGTCATTTACCATGGCTGTCCAGAAAATACCATATTATTCAGAGCTTAAACATTTAATATTCATTTCCTGGGGTGGAACAATGATTTAACTAGAAATTGAGAACATGGGACAACAGAGACAATGGCTTTCATCATACACACAAAAGAAAGGCGGTAATCATATATATATATAAGGGCTGTCTAGAAAGTATCCAGCCATGTAACCCTTTTCATTATATTAACAATGGATTTTGGTTCTTTTTTTTCAGACAGCCCTGGGCCCTTCCCGTTCTCTCTCTCTCTCTCTCTCTCTCTCTCTCTCTCTCTCTCTCTCTCTCTCTCTCTCTCTCTCCCTCCCTCTCTCTCTCTCTCTCTCTCTCTCTCTCTCTCACACACACACACACACATACACCTCTCAAACAATAAATTAAATCTTTTAAAAAAGTGTGACAGCTTCAGTTCAAACATTCTCTATGGTCTGTATAAATTTCACTTAGTTGCTTGATTTGCCTGCCATTCTTCTTACCTGTAAAATTAAGACAGTAACAATACACATCTACTGGAATGTAGGAAAGGCAGTATAAAGCAATTCAGGTAAATACTTAGAAGGGTAAACAGTACTCAGTACACAAACACTTAACAAGTTTACTTATGATGAATTTTATCTTTATTAAAATTAATCCAGTGCGAATCCTTTCCCCCTGTGAAAAGTGAAATTTCAAGTAGAAGAAACAAGATGAAAATCTAGCCAACATGATATTCTCACTCCTGTTTATAAAGTATATGCCTAAAAAGTCCTGATTCTGCAGAGCACAGGCCTTTGTGAGGGATCAAATCCAGATCTTCCACATTGTAGCTGTGTAATCTTAAGCAAGTTGACTAACATTTCTGAAGCTTGTTATTCTCAGTTGATAAAAACAAATGCTACAGGGCACTGTCATAGTACTGAGAATGGAAAGAAGTAACATGCAAAGAGCCTGTAGTCCCTCTCATATGCAGATATGGTGAGCACATGAAGTGGTACAGCTGCCGGAAAGATATTTGTGTCTACCAAACTATAAAATACAAAGAGCCTTCAATGAAGCAGTTCCACGTCTAGAATTGTAGCCTATGGAGCAGGGACGTGCAAACTTTTGCTTCCTTGGGCTACACTGAAAGAAAAATTGGCTTGGGCCACATTTAAAATATACTAACACTAATGATAGCTGATGAGCTATTAATAAAAAATAATAATAATAAATTTTTATTGTTAAATTTATTGGGGTGACATTGATTGGCAACAACTAGATAGTTTCCAGATGTACAAGTGCACATCACAGCACAAAAATTTTTAAAAGGTTGCATTCAAAACTATCCTGGGCTGCATGCAGTCTGCTGGTTGGAGAAACTTGCAACTGTATGTACATTCCAGCTTTAACTGTAACAACAAAAATAATTATATCGCTATCAAAAGGGAAATGCTGCTAAAAAAGAATGAGATTGAATTTATATAAAGCAGAAACTTAGTCTTTTGAAACACATTAAGTAAAAAAGGAATGACATTGAATAATATGTGGACTGAAGTTTTAAACCTCTTATGTCAGAAAAGAACAGAACAATATAAATATTTATATTTCTATACAGATCAAATGTTATGAAGTCTCTAATGAGACTGGTATTTGAGGGAAGAAGGAAATTAAGATGGTTTAGAATTTTTATTCTATATATCCTCATATCTTTACAATTTTTGTCATAGTATTTATTCATATTTTAATAGAAAAAGAATTTAAAATATCTAGCATACAGTAGATACTAAATATTTTCTTCTGTTTATATACCTCTTAGTGTTACAATTTTTATAATTGCTCTTACTATCATTGTCATTATAACTTCAGAAATAATTTTAGAGAACAAATATTGTTTCAGGGACTATTCTGCTCCATTAGAGAGCTTTTCCATATAGCTTTGTATCTGGCTACTTTTTTTTTTTTTTTTTAAGACTAGCACTAAAGCTTTCCATCCCACAACCTGAGCTAAGGGATAAACAAAGGTTAATAAAAACACATAAAAAAAAGAAAGGCAGGGCCAGCCTCCCTCATCTCTGTTTGTGATATCATTTGTCTCCCAGTTAAACTGCAATAAAGACAATAAAAGGAAATCAGCTATGAAAAATTAAAGAGACCTCTATTCATAAAAACAGTTCAAATGAGAAAAGCCTTTTAATGGGGTAAGGGACCACTACCATGCAAAGCAGTGAGTAGGAGAGAGACATATAAAACCCTTAAAACAATTCATTAGCCACAAATTATTGTAGGCAACTCAGATCCTTTCCTCCAAATCATGTTTATGTTCTAATCATCAGAGTGATGGATGTGTACAAGCAAATTCTCAAACTAATGTCTACTGCAAGACAGTAGGCAAAAGTGGGCTACAGAATCTGCCCTAGAGATTATGAGAATCCTTAATAGAGACGGGACCCACAATGGGCATAATGGAGGAAGACAGCCTGGTACAGATAGAAGGCCAACTGGCTCACAAACACATCAGCCTCTTGTTCTCACCTTCCTGAATGAATACGTCAATGATCTTACAAAAGCTAAAAACATTATCGCTGAACAACCTCACTCAAAATCACATTAGTTATATACATTTTACTTATGTCTCATAAATGTTATGATGCTTAGATGATATATGAGGACTGTCTGGAAAATAATCTAGCCATCGTCAATATAACGGTAACAGTTACATGGCAGGATATATATATATATATATTCCAAATTGCTCCCTTTGCATCATGCCAGTCACCCAGAGACCACACAGTCAGCACCCATTAAAAGAACAGGCCCATCACCAGCAGCAATTATGGGCCCTTCACTTTACTATCACCTCTACTTCCCCCTTCCTCTCCATTTCTGAATTTGCACCATTTCAAATTAAACAGTATGTTGAACAGTTCTGCACGTGCTAAAAACAAATACACCATTATACTTGTATCCACTGCCCTAAAGTGCCAGTCCCTAGATAAAAATTTGGCCAAGCCCATTTCTATTCAAATGAACACACTACACATCTCTTCATAGCTCCTGCAAGACCTACAAGTACAGGAAACGCCCTTGAACTTCACCCAGTGGTCTTGGAACTTGAGTTATCTCACTTCTAGGTTGTTGATAGGTTAGCCTAATCTCCTCTCCCTTCTCTCTATCCACAATCCACTCTTCGCACGGTGACTGAAAATTCATATGCAGAAATAGGACCCAGTGACTTAGCAAAGTTTTTAAAGATTTATTTTTATTTATTTATTTGTTTGTTTGTTTGTTTGTTTGTTTATTTAGAGAGAGAGAGAGAGACAGACAGACAGACAGACAGGGAGAAACAGAAAGAAGGGGGAGGGCCCAGAGCAGTCTCCATAGTTGACAGCATTAGTTTTTCCACATAGTTTTACTCCACTGATGGGCAGGGGGCTGAGCAGGGAAGGAACTGAGTCAGGAGCCTCCCACATAGACTAGGAAAGAACTGAACTGGGGGCACACCCCAGTTCAGCATATGGGTCCACCTGGGCCAGGGCCAGGATTCAATCCTCAGGCGCCAGGGCTGCAAAGTGAGTGCTTAACCTGCTGAGCCATCCCAGCTTCTCCGAGCAAAGTTTTTAATTGGCAAAAGAAGCTTCAGTCTCATGTTTACTAGATTAGGCTAACTGAGTCATGAGAGAGTTAAGTGAATTATGTAGGATTTGTATCACAAAGCATCAAAGTATATACAACTGGGCTCTAAAAGATCTAGCTAACTTCTAAGAACAAGAGATAGAGGCTCACCATTCAAGGGCATCACTTCCTCCATAGCTTCAGGTTTTGCTAAAAGAATTAAACAAAATCTAAGGTTTTCACACTGAATTTCTTCCTCAGAGGCATTTGGGGCCCAGTGTAGCCTGGGACTATTATCTATAGGCCAGGTTGAATTTTAGTAATCTTTCTAATTCAGGACATCATGAATTCTGCTTCTATTATGAATTGACACCAAAAATGTATATATGAGGGCTGTCTGGAAAGTATCCAGCCATGTAACCATTCTCGTTACATTGACAACAGCTAGATTTTTCCCAGGCAGCTCTCGTAAACTAAACGTTTTTTGAATGCAGTATTAACCCAAACTTCATCTTTTCTAGGACAGCAAAGTAAAGCATATTTTACAAATAGAGGGTTTGAATTATCAGTGAGCTGTCAAACAGACAAAGATTATTAAAAAATGAAAATCATAACAGCCCTGCTCTTAAGCACAAGAACTTTATAGATTAAAGCGGTGCCTGGTTGGTTATGACTAAATCCTTAATCTGCCATGGATGTCTGTTGGCTATTTGTAAAATAATTAGATTAACATATCATCTCAGATAGTTTCCAAAATTAAATTCCAGAACTTTATAAAATGCTGATAAACTTTTTTTTAAAGAAGCTGAATCTCTGCTTTTAAGGAATACTTTTTTGTTTTGTTTTGTTTTTAATTTAAAGATTTCATTTATTTATTTAAAGATTTATTTTATATGTTTTGAGAGAAAGTGAAAGATGATAGATAGATAGATAGATAGATAGATAGATAGATAGATAGATAGATAGATACTGGTAGATAGATAGATGATAGATAGATAGATAGATAGATAGATAGATAGATAGATAGATAGATAGATAGATAGATAGATAGATAGATAGATAGACAGACAGGAGGGGAGGGCCCAGAGCAGTCTCCATGGTTGTAAATTATTAGTTGTGATGGTTTCACTCCATATAGGTGGATGTGGAACCACATGAGACAGGAACCAAACCAAGGGCCTTTTGCATGGGAGGTGATAACCTTCACTGCAGAACTGTCCTAGCAGTTACCAGTTGTGCTGAAGTTCAGCATATGGGTTTGCATAGGCCAGGGCAGGGAATCGAATCCTAGACCTTGCGATTGCAAGGCAAGAGCTCAACTGCTGAGCTATCCCAGCATCCAGCTAATATACTTTATGAAATTTATCTGGCAGGGTTTTTGAGTGTTTTTTGTTTTTTGTTTGTTTTTTGGTTTTGGGAGTTATTTTTGGGGGGGTGCGTATTTTGTATTTATTTTGTTTTGTTTTGTAATTTAGAAGTTTGTCATTTGCAGGAAAATGCAGGATTGGTTGCCCCAGTTGCAGCCTTGGTTGGCTATCCATTCATGAGAATTGGGGAATAGCTACCATAAATTTGAGTATGATTTCCCCTCTTCTTCATATGGACCCATGTTTTGTATAATAACCATGCATAACTTTTGGGACAGAAAACAATTATAAGCATTTCCTTTTCTTTTTTTTTAAGATTGAGAATGCTTGTGATTACAACTTTTGCACAAAGGATTCTGAGTATGAGGTGATTATTAACCATTTGGTGATAATGCCTTCAGTTTCTTTTTTCTATAATATCCCAGAGCACATTTTTATGTTAATGATTTGTTTGTAAAATGTAACATTTTGAATTTATCCAACATTTCCTTTATAAACTGTACCATTTGGTTTCTAAAAATTCTACTTATAACGGTACTTTAGAAATACATCCATATGTACATCTATATATACATCTGACTTTAGATGCATAAATAATAGAATTAGAACAGCCCCATTTTGCAACTTCTAATAAATTAATGGTTAGTCATAGACCATCAACAGCTGCTAAAAGATGGGCAGCCAGACAGTAAATGCCTACAAATAAAAAAACACACCAACAATTATCAAGTAGTATAGCCCATAACAAAACAAAACAAAACAAAAAAAAACTACCGGGTACCTCAATCTGATTAAATCCACTAGATTCAGTCTAGTTTCTAGAAAACACAGAGACCAGAGAAACATGTTAAGTAAAACCATGGGGAATGCAATTTATCAAAACCTAGACTATAAAAAAACTCTACAGGACAAATGATCTGGTGGTTTCTGCAACAAAGCAAAGTATTAACATTTTTTTAGGGAAAGCTGGGATGGCTCAGCGGTTTAAGTGCTCACTTTGCAGCCCCGGAGCCAGAAGATTGAGTCCTGGCGCCAGGCCATGTGGACCCATATGCTGAGCTGGGGTGTGCCCCCAGTTCAGTTCTTGCCAGGGTCTATGCAGGAGGCTCCTGGCCCAGTTCCTGTCCTGTGCAGCCCCACACCCACCTGTGGAGTGAAACTATATGGAAAACTAATGCTGTCAACTATGGA
>PVKE010028399.1:0-20939 GCA_004027555.1 Craseonycteris thonglongyai | reverse complement strand
TGTGGTACATTTACACAATGGAATACTACTCAGCGATGAGAAATGATGAAATACAGTCATTTCTGGCAACATGGATGGACCTAGAGACCATCTTATTAAGCGAAATAAGTCAGACTGAAAGAATCCAGAAAAATATGACCTCACTTATAGGTGGAATATAAAACTGAAAGTTACAAAGACACAGAGACCTATGGACACACCCAATAACTTGGTGATTTCCTGAGGGAAGGGGAGGAGGGGGAGGGAGAGAGGGAGGGGAGGTGAGAGAGGGCACCAGCATTATGGACACACTCAATGGTTTGGTGTTTACCCAGAGAGGAGGGAGGAGAGGGGAGGGAGCATTGTGTGGGGAGGGGGGAGTGGGCACCAGATATATCGGGTTGGAGGGGGACCTGATTCTGGGAGCTGGGCACATAATGCGATGCATGGGTGATGTGATGTGGAGTTGTACATTGGGAAACTGTCTGATTGTTACCAACCAATGTCATCCCATTAAATTTAACAATAAAATATAATAATAATAAAAATAAATAAATAAATAAATAAAATACTTTATAGTTTATATACTCAATCTAGAAAAAAATCAAGTTCATGAAGAAGACAACTTCAAAAGTGTATTTCAGAAGTGGTTTTTGAGACAGGAGCATTTCTTGATAATGTATATAGGCCTTCAAAACCATTTTGAAATTGATATTCATTTAGTTTGGTAAACTATTCATTTCTGTTTGAATATTATGTACCTCACCAATAATAATTACATCATCTAAATATTTGGAGGCATAAATATGTATGTGATTGCTAAAATAAAAACAAACAAACAAAAACCAATTCTCAAAAACTTCACTACTGTTCTTCCCAGTCACAGAAAACTACAATGGATCATTTTAGAGCTCAGTAGCTTTAAATGAATTTTCAGAAATTCAAATATTTATGGTAAACAGAAGATCCTAAGTAATGTATGAATCACAAATTATTTATGGGTTATTATATGAGATAAGTTGTTTGCAAATATTTAGAAAACTATTCACAAAGCAAACTAACCTATTAAAATGATTTACCATGTAACAGAATGCAGAAAATTATGACAGGTAACAAGTAAATCCCTTGTAAAATATTTACAATGTATCAGTTCTACTAATATTAGTCTACTCATTACTTCAAGTAATTAATTGGTAAGTGATTTACAAGTTCATGTCACCCACGCAGATGAGGCTTTATGGCTTGATACAAACACTATAACATCTGTCCCCAACTGATGGTACATATACCCCTGGAGGTACATGCTGGGCCATTCAAGGGAACACAAAAAATAATCAATAACAATTCATAATTGTATTATGAATATTGTAATATTAAATCTGTGGTTTGTACTTTTAGTGTAGCATTTTTTCTTTCTTAAATTATTACTCCATTTCCAGTATTTTACAGTACTATAGGCACTGAACAAAAGTGTTAGTGTTTAAAAATAGCTATTTTAAAAACAAGGGGTACACTTTTTAGAAATGAGTTTAAAGGAGGTACACAAGTGGGAAAAGGTTGAGAACCACTGCACTATGAGGGGATTCCCTTAGAAGATCTTCTTCCTTCATTTTCCTGTTGAAGACTAAGTGCAACCGTCATCAATTTGGGCTAGAGAAGGATCATTGATTTGAGGGAATTGGTTAGCTGGTGACTATTTGATAAATGAACCAAGAGTAAGAAGCCCTATGGTTTCCAGTAAAGTGGGTGAGTGACCCAAATCACAGCAGTTTACATTACAAGTTTATGTCTAGCTCATGCTGTAGGTTCAGGACAGCTTTCAGTGCAGGGTCCTTCTTTTAGTAGATAATTCTCCATGGTTCTCTCACATATAAGAACATATCATGAGCAGAAGGTCTGTTGGACTTCGCTCTGAACTATCTTTTCAGAGAAGTCATATAGTGAACAGCCTTGGAAGACAGAAATAGTGTTCCCTTTAAAGTAAAGTTAATAGTGTTCCCTAACTCATGGCTCCCATATGTATGTTCTGCAAACTGTCACTCTCATGGGCAGGGGGGATAAGCTGCACTGACATAAGCATGATGCTTATGCAGCTTGCCTGTGCTATAACAATGTGTTTTTCTCTGACCCAAGAAACCTTCTCCTCTAAAATAGTGGGAGGTTAAAATTATTAATTTGAAGGTAGGGTAAAATCTCAAAATTTTCATAATTGTTGATGGTTACATGTTGTTTTTACTTAAAGAACCAAATTGATGAAATATTAGCCTTTCTTGCTTTATAGTGGCATTGTAGTAGCCATGGCAATATGAAGCTGTTGTGGAATCTTCATATAATAAATGAAACTTTGGATGTGTGTATGTGGATGAAAAAAGTAAATCTTTATGTTCAATGACCTAGTGTTTTTGCTACATAGGAGGCATTAAACTACAGTAAATTAGCAATACTTGTGATTATGTTTCCCTAATTGATTTTACATACATTTTATATCATCATAGTATTATAATGGTGAACTCAGTTGTTTGTTTATCACTACTGTGAAACCACTTGGGTTAGATCATAACATTCAGTGTAACAATAAAAACACACATATTCATATATTACAACTATTGCTTTATATATATGTTTTAATGGAGTCAATTTATTTAATATTATTATTATTATTATTATTATTATTATTATGTACTCAATATTCTAAGAGTCTACTGAATTCAGATTGCTAAAAGGTTAAAAATTCCTAGGCAAAGAGGAAACTTAGTAAGAAATACATTTTGTTTGGGTTAAAGAGATCTGTGGGTGTATTTCACAGTCACTTCTGTGTACAATTAAATTACTATAACATCCTGCCCCAAAATAGGAATGGCTTGCAGGAGTACACTTGCCACCAACTCTGAGGACTCCCTCACATATGAAGGTGTAGGGCTGGTGGTCAAATCACAAAGTGAATATATTTTAGAAACATCTGAATAGTGAAGGAGAAATAAGTTTTGAAATATATCGAAACAGATGCCAATCTGTACAAAATTCTCTGATCATCCCAATTTGGGTATCATGTACCTTAATTTAAAAAAAGTTTTCTTCTGTCAGAACATACTTGAAAATGAGTATAATTATAGGTACACTTCAATATCTTCTGTATGGCAATTAACCAAAATAAAATTAACAATACTTTTTTTATTTATGAAGAAATTGTACAACAGTAACACAGATAGCAAGTGTGCCTTAGGGGGGAGATGCATTTATTTATATGCAAACTACATAGGATTACGTCTGTCATGTATCTTGACCTGATGAATGTTAGGGTTCCAGCTATGTAGCAAAGGAGCCTAAAGAGACACATGTTGCTGTGAGAAATCTCTATGACCATTCACCAATAAGTCGATACAGTCAACATGTGTAGTATAAGAGTAATCTGATTACACAATTATGTAGTTCAATATAGAGTGCCAATTTCAAATTTTATTTGGTTTATTCCTCTGCACATGTGAGTTTTAAGCTAATTTTAATTATCATCTTCAGATTTCTTAATCATTCCAAAGTTCATCTACAGTGAAACAGAAGAATCTTAGTGGAAGCTAGATGTGTAAACTAGAAAAAAGAAGACTAGCAGAAATTGTGCTAACAGGAAACCAAAGCTGTATTCTGTAGTCACTGAAAAGAATAACATAGTTGTATAGTAACAGTAATGAGTATTTATAATCATATAATTAGTACAATATATCAGGCAAAAAGAAGGTGTGAAAATATGCTACAATTGGTTTGACAAAACAACACATGAACAAATGTATGTAAATGCATAGATCATCTCAGATCTGATGTGTGGTTATGAGGCAATAGTGTTACCTCTGAGAACAGTAAATGGGTACTTGGAATACAGAGAAAAGAAACAGATTTACTTTTACACATATACCACTTTGTACCTTTGGAATTTTGCAACATTCCAAAAGGCTTAGCTAATTAATAAATACATATGTAAATAAATTTTATTAAAATACAATTTTTAAAAAAGGGTCAGAATACAAAACACAACTGTATGGTAATTATGAGATAACCCATCAAAAAATAATCATAAATTGATTAGCAAAACCAAATCAGGCAAACTATGTCAGCAAATAAATTAATATTAATGGGTAGGGTAATAATATAGGTTAAAAAAAAAGTTAGATAAATAGAATTATATTATTTTGATTAAAATTTTATTCCAGAGTGAAGTTGTTTTGCTATAAGCATTTATCCAATTAGATACATAGCATCCAAGTGCATGAAAATATTGCCCTAACCCAATACAAATGGAAAATATCGACTTAGATTTGTTAGACTTAATTTAAATAGAAAAAAAGAAAATATGAAAAAACATGGGTAAAATATTATCTTTAGTAATAATGTTGCTTTAATAATATCATATTAAACATTTCTTCTGTCAGAACATAATTGAAAATGTTGTATCTATAATTATAGATACATTTGTATCCTACAAAAAAATATATACTGTTTTTTTAAATGTCCATGAATGTTTCTAAAAAATAAGGTAAAAAAGAATATCTTATGGAGATCACATTATCTCACTTTCACTAAATGATTCCAGAAAGTAATAATTAAATAAACTAAAATAATCAAACTACTTGGAAACCAAAAGCACTATCCTTAATAACTTTGGGTCAAAGAGAAACCAAAACTGCAATTACAGGCTTTAAAGGAAAAATGAAAATGACAATACAATATATCAAAGCACATAAGTTGCAACTAAAGGTAAAATTCAATGAAAAATAGTAGCAATAAATACTTTCATTATGAGAAAAGCAGCAATAATTAACAAATTCCACATTTCATTAAATAAGTGAGAAGAAAAAAAGATGTATATTCCTAAAGACTATAACTGAAAATAGAGGATAAAAAAGTTTTTATTTTTTTTAAGATTTATTTTTATTGTCTTTGACAGAGAGAGAGATACAGAGACAGAGACAGAGAGAAAGGGGAGAGCCCAGAATAGTCTCCATAGTTGTACATAATTGGTTTTTCCACATAGTTTCATTCCACAGGTGGGCGAGGGGCTGCACAGGGCAGGAACTGGGCCAGGATCTTCACCCTGGTGAGAACTGAACTGGGGGCACTCCCCAGTTCAGCATATGAGTTCACATGGGCCGGGGCAGAGATTCGATCCTCTGTCCCTGGGGCTGCAAAGTGAGCGCTTAACCCACTAAGTCATCCCGGCTTCCCCTAGAAAAAAGTTTTAAAAAGGAGGAAGAATAAAAACAAATACAATAAATTGAAAAATATAAAAATTTCAGAGTTGTAGAAAGACTGGCATATTTTGGAGGAAATAATCAAATAAAGGACAGTCTTCTGACAAAGCTAGTCAGAAAACACCAGTATACAGGATGAATAATTTAAAATGCTATATGACCAAAGAAAAGTGCAACATGAGATTACATGAAAATTAGATTTTTATTAAGATAGAATAGATTTTTATTAAGATAAGATATTATATAAGATAAAATTTCTAAATTTGAGAGAAAGAGGACAGTAGATAGAAATGTATCAGAGACATCTAATAGGAAAATCAGTAGGACAAATCTCCAAGGGCAGAAGCACAGGTTGAAAAACCCACTATAAAAACCAAGGACGACTCCTTTCCCACAGCAGTTAGAAAAAGTAGGTGTGGATTCTGGTAAATTGGTAGATGGTAGGTGATGAGGTGAAAATTCAGGGGACTATGAATGTAAGAGAGATTCTCTTTGTGAAATAGTTGAAAGGTTATTTCTTGAGAGTGAGAGTGGACTGTGCAGGATCTGCAGTTTGAGAGTAGAGGTCGAGGTTATAAATAGCTATTATGGATAGTTTGGATTAAGGGCTCCTTAGAGAAACACCACCTAATTGCTGGACAATGACAGCACTCCTGTATTGTCTAAGAGCCAGACTCCTCAGTGGATTGTTGTCAGAATTTCCGTCTATTTTTTCAGTGGAGGTTCCCGCCGCCAAGCATCTAGAACCCGTGTTTGACTGAGACGCTCACTTGTGTTGATGGCCCCGCCCACGGGGGCGGGACGGTATTCCTGTCTGATGTGTCTGCCCCCAGCTCCGGGAGCCCCTGCGAGGGTAGGTGTCCAGATAGCTCTCTCAGCGACCAGCCTGTCACCTCCCCACTCCTCGCCCCCACCCCGCCCCACTGCAGGAGGCGGAGGGATTGGGGCGCCCTCGGTCATGCTGACCGAGGGGACCCCCAACAGCCTGCAGCCTTACCCTCATTCTTAGTGTCGCCTGAGCTGTGAGACCCACCTAAGCCACGTCCTGCCTCCCTCGGGGGCTCAGTCAGGACCTCCAGCCGTGGTGACGGGGGTGCTGGGAGGAGGGGGCAGCCTGGCGGAGGGGATTTGGGGAGCTGGGCTGGAAGGGGCACTGGGGGCATTCCTTCGGACCTACCTCAGGGAACTGGGAGGCCTCAGGGGGCTGGCAGATGCGGCAGGTGCTCTGTGACACGCCTGGTAGACTCAAGGCCCAGAAAACAAAGGTAGCTAATGTTATAATACTATTTTTATTAGAACGTTCTGATTATAGAAATAAAACTTGTTTTCTCTAAAGAAAAAAAAAGAAGGAAAAAAAAGGCTTACCCCTGGTAAAGCCTTCTGAGAGGCAGGAGCTCTGCAGAGGCAGTAAGAAGAACTTGAAGAGTTCCTCTAATACCTGCTGTCCAAGGAGGGCTGTCCAATTCTTTCTCTTGAAATGACTGGGAAATGCTCCTTAGTCAGATTTGATTTGGTGCAAGTGGTTAGGGAGCCTTTGAGTGGTACCTCCTGGTAAGACTATTAGGGTCAGGTAAGAAGATGTAACTTACAAAATACCTAGGAATTTATCTGATAATAAATGTACAAGCCTTGTATAATCATTGATTCACACATATCTTGCAGGACAGGAGAACTGTATAAAAGAAGTATTGAGATTAGTAAGTGAGAAGAAGTAGTACTGTGTTGGTGTTAATTCTCTCCAAAACAGGTTGTAAATTTAACACTATTGTATGTACAACATCAATGAAAATTTTCCATTTTCTAACATCGCACAAAAATTCAAAAATCGAAGAAGAGCAATATTTGAAAAGAGGCATAAACGAAGGGAAAATTATGTCTTCAGACATTAAAGTTTTAATTAAGCAATAATAGTTGACTCCACTGTTGACAGAATACAAAAATAGTTCATATAAACCTTAAAAATTCCTGAAACAAACCTGACAGAATACAAGCATGTATAAGTATATATGAGTGTACATACGGTATATAATTTAATATTCTATAATGTTGGCCTTTTCAAATTGGAGAATTATATATATGGAGAAATAGTTTTTAAGTTCTTATATTAAGAAATTGCTTTAACAACAACAAAATAAAGTTAGTTTTTACTTTACAACACTCCTCAAAATAAAATCAAAGTAGAAATATTTAAATGTAAAGTTTTAAATAATTTAACAAATGTAAAAATATGCATTAAGTGCACTAAATGGACGATATAAGGGAAACACTAAAGCAGGGCCATTAATAATGATATATTTAATAAATAAAATATAAAACGTTATAAAAGAAATGTCTCAAACAAAATCTAAAGTAAAACAGTCCCTTAATAATTTTTGCAACATAAAGAAACAATTACAAGTGTATAATGTCTT
The DNA here is from genome assembly GCA_004027555.1 of Craseonycteris thonglongyai. Taxonomy (NCBI): domain Eukaryota; kingdom Metazoa; phylum Chordata; class Mammalia; order Chiroptera; family Craseonycteridae; genus Craseonycteris; species Craseonycteris thonglongyai. Next base: position 13,309 of record PVKE010028399.1, on the reverse strand, counting down.
TAATACACAAAGGGTACTAAAAAGATAGTTTAGTGCTTTTATTTTTGAAACATTACTGAAATAACAAAAGTATAGAGAAGGAGGAAAGGTTAGTGGAGTATAGGGGTCAGTAATGTTGAGAAGAGAGGTAGGTGAGTGTAGCACAAGAGAAATCCTGGCAGTGATGAAATAGTTCATCATACAATTTCATACATACAATTCATACATACAAGTTCATACATACAATTTCCTTCTGTACCTTGATTGTAATGGTGGTTACACAAAATAGTAAAAATGGCATTTAGCTATAAACATACATTGTACCAATGTCAATTTCCTGTGTTATAGTTATGTATGATATAAGTATTGAGGAAACAAGGTGAAGTTTACACAGGAACACTGCATTTTATTTCTCAACTTCTCATGAATCTATAGCTGTCTCAAAATAAAAACTTTAGAAAGTAAATTATATTAAAAATATTTAAAAATAGTCAAGATTTTATAAAAAAATTTTGTATACACATTCACATACAAACCCAGGCACAAGAAATAAAAATGCCCTATAATCATGTTTTATCAAAAGTATAATGCATAAGAATTTAAACTTACAAAAATAATCCCTCAAAGGTTCAATAATAGAGAATTATTGAAATGACTATTAACATTAGAGTGATAATGCATAATAATATATGTGTGTATGTGTGTATCTAAAAATACATATATTTCAAAAGTTGCTATTTAGTGAAAGAATTATTACTAGTTTGTATTTTCTTCATTATATCAATTCCCATCATGTTTCCAAAATTTGTTAAATGACATATATATTCATTTTGTAAATAGAAAAATAAGTAATTTCCTTTAGATTAAAATGTATTTAAAATTTTTTGAAGGGAACATAGGAGGTCTGACATTTAAGTTCATGAATTCATCCTAGAAAAAGTGCTACATAGAAAATGCTACATACCTCATTGCTACATACCTCATTACAGGCACCTTCAAAGTACTCCTCTTGGATAATTATGCACCAACGCCAGCACCTAGTCCACGCTTCAAAGCCATTTTAGATTTCTTTTTCTGGAATGGCCATCAGAGCCATCATCGTATTACCTTTGATGCCCTGAATGTCATCAAAATGTCTTCCTTTCAATAACTCTGTTACTTTTGCATAAAGAAAAAAGTCATTGGGGTCAAGATTGGGTGAGTAGGGAAGGTGTGCCAATACACTTCTTTGTTTAGTATCTAAAAACTCTCTCACAGGCGGTGCCCTGTGAGCTGGTGAATTGTCATGATGCATGGGTCATGAGTTGTTGATGAAAAGTTTAGGTTGTTTTTGTATAACTTTTTCACACAGTCTTTTCAACACTTCCAAATAGTCAACTTGGTTGACTGTTTGTCTGATTAGTACAAATGCATCAAGAACAATTCCTCTGATTTCAAAACAATTTCGCAACATCTTGCCTTGGACTGACAGAAATTTTTGGTTGTGAAGAATTAGCTTACTTCCATTGTGCACTTGGATGCCTTGTTTGAGGGTTGTATAGGTACACTTATGTTTCATTAACAGTAATAACATAGTCCAGTCATCATCTTGGCTCTCCATAAGGTCTTGGCAAACTTCAACTCTCCTTTGCTTTTGTTTATCAGTGAGCTCCTTCAAGACCATTTTTGCACACACCTTTCTCATGCCAAGATATTCAGTTAATATTTTCCTGTTTTTTGTCAATGTTTACTTGGTTTGCTATGCTTCTCACCATCAGCTGATAATTTTGACATATAATTCAACAAATTCTTGCAGCATACTTGTCAGTTCTTCTTGTTACTGGCCACCCTTACCTTTCTTCATCAGTGACATTTTCTCTCTCCTCAGAAAAACATTTAATCCATTTGTATACTTTTGTTTTCTTCATACCATTATTCTCATCAACTTGGACTAATGTGTTCCTGATTTCACTTTCACTCTTGCCAATTTTAACAGAAAATATAATGTTAGTCCATTGCTCTAATTCAAACTCTGACATTCTCGAGACAGCAAACAAAGCCACGAAACAGCAATAATAATCACCACTTAGCAAGACACCGCCACATGTCTACACAAACACAGTTGTGAGACACTGATAAACCAAGGTTATGAAACCTTAGTGAGTTGTTTGTACAGTGCTGCCAACGTAAGCCCACAGTGGCAAGTTTGTGAACTTAGTTGTCAGACCTCGTATTTACATTAAATAGTTAAAGAAAGTTCTTACTTTCAAAATGCACTCATGATTCTTTGTTTCACAAGTTAAAAAAACATGGCTTACTTCCTGTACAACAACAAAACATTATCAGCAATTTTATACTGATCAGTGCATGAATGTGACATTGGAAATTGTCATTTTTTTAAGTCTTAAGTATCTGCTCCAAAGATTTGTTAGCTTTTTCTTATATAATATAGCTAAAATGTTGTGTCCTTCTTGGCATAAAAAAAGAGAAAGAAACCTTTCCTTCCTTTTCTCATTCTTGTCTGAAACAACACTGTCAATCTAGTTAATGGTGAATAAGAATATTAGAGACATGTGTGACAGTTGACATGGAAAAATTAGTTTCCCACTGGCTATTACCCATCAAGAGCAGGCTGACTGATTGCCAGAGTTAAAACACATGCAAACTGTCAGCCATCATAATAGGGAAAATATCCCAGAACCTTAGTGCTGCGTCAGGTAGAAATTTAGATTTCACTGCTGGGAACCTGCCCTCAGTGCCACACATTCATAATCTTCTCTCATCAAGCCAAGTCTACACATTTAGAGGTGTCCATCATTCCAGCAGTCAAATATATGTCCTGTCAGATACATTCAATGGCTCTCATGATAAGTTGAACGAGAGGTGACATGCTACACATGATTGAGTAGAAGGGCATATCCTATACAATTCCTGCTGTCATAATTTGTCATTTTATTCCTATATCTAGGAAAGGGGCTTAACCTTGACATTTCCTAAGTTAAAATATTATGGCCAATTTATACACAAGGCACATTTAGAAACTATTTTAATAAGTTGCATATGAAACATGACTGATGATAAAGTAGCTAAGTCAAATAATTAATCAAACTAGTTTGATTTTGAAAATAATTGTATCAAGATTCAATGAAAAAATCATAATGGGAAGCCTGGTGACATTCAACTTCAAATTTACCTAAATTGCCAAAGGCATCCTTAGGATTGAGCACTGTGCTGATGTGTTTATAGCTATTATCTCCTTTGCTGTGCGGACATGTTTCTCATTACACAAATAAAACTTCTATAACTCAACATTATATTCAAAAAGCAGCCCCTGAAATCCTACTTTGAGCCAATTCCTGGGCTAGAGAAAATAAATTTGTCTGCGACAGATAACGTACTCTAAAATTAATCAAGCATCAGCCATGAGGAGCAGGAAGGTGGATATTTGTTAATCTCAGATTTTTTTCTGGAGTTTCTAATAGTGGAATTTGGTTGGTATGGTCTCATTTAGCTGAAACTTTTTTTCTTTCTAGTTCAGAGACATGAAGAAAGAGGAAGTACACTCTTGGCCTCTTTCTACAACAGCTTCTTGTTTTTATTGTTTTTATTCTTTCATTTAAACAAAAAAATTAGGAAAAATCACTTCTCCCTTTTAACATCGTTCAGTCATTATCCTGGTGGCTGTTAGGCCATTCCATATTTGAGATATCCTTTGAGATAATATATGTGACTTAAACCTACGTCTGTGGCCCGTCTAACACACTGGCTTCAAAGATCCTTTACCCTTCCCTCAGAAAATTCTATCCCAGGGGAAGCTGGGATGGCTCAGTGGGTTAAGCCCTTTGCAGCCCTGGGTACAGAGGATCGAACACCAGCCCTGGCCTATGCAGACTCACATGCTGAACTGGGGTGTGCTTCCCATGCTGGATGCCCCTAGTTTGGTTTTTGCCCCCACCCCAGTTCAGTCCTTGGCTCTAGGGAGCAGGCTTCCCATGTGGGAGACCCCCAGCCTAGTTCCCTCCCTGTGTGGCCCCTGCCCACCTGTGTAGAACAAAATCATGTTAAGAACTGATGACACAAAACTATGGAGACTGCTCTGGTCCCTCCTCCTCTCTCTCTGTCTGCTTCTGTCAAAACAATTAAATAAATCTTTAAAAAAAAAAAGAAAGAAACTTTTATCCTCTCATCACTGTCGCACCCATGCCTGTCACAACAGCATAAATTTGGTCATCTTTTTGTTTCCTCATCTTTTAAAAAATCTTTTATTTGAATATACAATTCTGATGACTCTTACCCTCCTTACCCAATTTCAAACTCCCTTGTTCTCTCTAGTCTTGTGCTTTGAGACTCATGAAGAATACTGGTTTTTTGCTTGTTTGTTTTTGGTCCTTTTACTTGCTTTACATTGCTTTTATAAATTTGAATCATTCTAACTACTTTCAAATTTTTCCCAGTTTTTTATACTCCTACTTGTCATTTATTTTTAGTTTAGTCACTCTTCTTTAAACAAATTTGAAAGAGAAAATTGTGTAGAAGGAGCAAACATGCAAAAGTATAGAAAAGACAGTGATGCTTGATAAAAAAAGCTGAACCCTATTTAGAAAGTAGAGCTTGAAAATCCTTTGTAGAACTGAGCTCTGGGGCTAATGGTCTAGATAAGATAATGAGCAGAAAAGGAAAATGATAAAAGGCAGCTAGGGGGATGCTGGGAAAGCTTAACACTTGAACACTTGCCTTGCAATCATGTGGTCAGGGGTTCAATTCCCAGCCCCGGCCCACGTAAACCCATATGCTGAACTGCGGCACAACTGCTAACCACCAGGATGGTGGGGAAGGTTTTGACTTCCTATGTGGGAGGTCTTGGTTTGGTTTCTACCCTGTGCGCCCCCACATCCACCTGTATGGAACGAAACCATGTTACAACTAATGATGTACAACTATGGAAGTCCCTCCCTCTTCTTTTTCACTCTTTCTCTCACTTTCTCTCAAACGATAAAATAAATCTTAAAACAAAAACAAAAAAAGGCAGCTACACTTAAAAGAAAAAAATTCCAGCCTTCTTTTATTCATTCATCCATTCAATAAGTGTTCATTGACTACCTACTAGAATGCAGACTGGGTGTAGACATTTGCAAATATCAGCAAACAGTCCAAAAGCCATTTCTCATGTAATTTATACTCTAGTGAGAAGAGATAAGGAACAATAGACATAAGTAAGCAAATACAAAGTGTGTTAGCAGGCAAAAAAAAAGGGGGTGGGGGGTGGGGGAGATACAGAATGGCTCAGCTGGTTAAGTGCTCACTTTGCAGCCTTGGGGTCCTAGGATCAAATCCCAGACTCAGCCAGTGTGCCAGTGTGGATCCATATGCTGAACTGGGGTGTGGCCCTCAGTTTGGTTCTTGCTGGGGTTGAGCTTTTCATGTGGGAGGCCCCCACTTCTGCCCTCAGGCATGTGGGGGCTTACCTTCCATGAAAGAGGCCCCCAAGCCATTTCCCACCCTGTGCAGTCCCCACTTACCTGTGTGAAATGAATCCATGTCACAAGTAATGATGTACAGCTATGGAGACTGCTCTGGGCCTTCCCCCTTCTCTCTGTCTCTCTCTGTCAAAAACAATAAAACAAATCTAACAAAAAATATTTTATGAAAATACAAAAAGTGAAATATAGTAGAGAGCGGAGGTTATGGAGCAAAACATAAATTTGTTCCTTGTTGGCTGGACCACAGAGCATCCTGGACTACACTCTTCCTACCCTCCCTGCAGGGAGGACTATAATTGAATCCAACTTATCAAGGATTCTTTCTTCCCTGGATAGGAGAGTCTACAATTCCCAAGGGCCCCATAGTCTCCTGGTCCTGGGAAACTGGCTTTTTTGGACAACTCTTGTAACACAGGCTTCTGGACCCATCTGCCTGACATCCCAGTAATCTGTATATCCTCCACTGGCTCAGTTGCTTTCATAATTTTTCTAAAAAGGGAGAGAAACAGGAATGTAGGAATCTGTCCAGGATTTCAAACCTGTACTGCGTGCACCACAGAATGCCCTGGTTCTAGCAGGCCTCTCTCTGGAGAAAATGGAGACTTTGTGGAACTATTGCCTTCTCTTCCTGTTGACCCCAGATTTATAAGATTTCTGAACAAATCTTACTTCTTCACTCATGCGATATCATTTGTGGAGATTGTCCCAAGACCTCATGCATGAGAGATGGCAATTGCAAAATAACTTTTTTTTTTTTTACATATCAAATCTCTTCCTTTTGCACACAGTTTTGAATTTTAAAAGATCTTATTTTTTATTATTTAATTTATAATATAAAATTGTGAAATACTTTATAAATACTTGAAAAGTATTTAAAATGTATGTGTATAAAGAAAACAAAACAAGTATGTTAGCAGATAACACAAGAAATTGGCAAAGCACATTTTGAAGAAATAAAAAAGAATTAGCACAGCTAACAATTGCTGGAAGTAACTTCTACCCATAGGGCAGGGGGAACAAAAGGAGTGGATAGGGGTTATCAGCTCCTACTAGCTTAGAGAAGGTATTCTATGGAATTGGGCTTCTGATCCCATAGAAGGGGTACTTCGGATCAGGGGCTGATACATCAGCATCTTGGAGGGAAGTCCTCACAGAACTACAAGACCCTCATGGGGAGGGCATTTACCTTTTTCTGAGTTTTTAAAATGCTATTTGTCCATTCAGATATATATATATATATATTTGTTTCATTTTGTTTTGTTTTTGTTTTTGTTATGTTTTAAATAACCCACCTCACTATAAGCTTATACATATATCTAGAAACGTTTCTGTTAACATTTTTACAGTTTCAATTTTTTTCATCTTGTACTCATTAATAAACCTAGAATTTACTGTGTGATTAGATCGAATTAGAGATATATCTTTGTTCAAACAAATGGGAAATCATTTTTTTTCAATACAATATAATACATAATTTTTCTTGGTGACACGGGGTCTGCTGGGTTTCAACCCCTAAGTTTTTGATTCAGAAACTGGTATGGGGCCTGAGACTTTACATTTCTAACAAGTTCCAGGTGATATTAACAATTCTTCTCTGGGAATCACACTATTCTTCAAAATAAAGGTTATAATCATCTTTACCATGTTTTAAGAAAAGCTAGTCATATTAATGAAGACATTGGTTCATGAACTTTTCTTTTGAACGTTGCAGATAAAATCAGAGTATACTTATTTGTCTCAGTGATGGGATTTATAATAGGGAATCCAAAATTCTGTGTTCAGATTCTAGTTTCTAACACATTCATAGCTCACTATATATACTCACTGTAGACAGATCAACTATACCTTCTATATACTACCTTATTGTCTAATACCCTAAACAAATTTATATGTTAACAATTGTAATACTAGGATGCATTGCTAAAGCAGATATTTGTATTTCTATTCAGTCTATAGTACTTTTGTCTTACAGACTAAACATTAGCTGTGTTATAGTCTCCTTCTCCCACCTCACCTTGGTGCTTCCCACTGCTTTCTAGAATTTTATATTCCATCTGGTTTATGGGTAGATAATAAAAAGCAGGATTAAGATCCTATCTGTAGAAATAATAGTCTGACTCCTAAGTCACAAAACATCTGGGTAAAAGAATTTTAATATATCAAACAGAGAGGCAGCTTCTTCTATTTTTGTTTTTTGGATGACAGAGACTGTATCTCTGGGACTGACAACAGATGGTGGTAAAGATGACAAATGCCTGTCTTCTTGTTTCAAAGAATGATTCAGTGTATGTCACTCTGGTAAGTATAATTCCAATACAAATTCATCAGTTTTATAATTAATGCTACTTTCTTCTCAGAAGTTGAAATTAGGATAGCTGCTAGTCTTTGTTCTTGATGTTATTACTGACCCTTCTCCCATCTGCATGGGTAATTTAAAGAGAAGTTAGGGATGTGAGCAGGAAGAGTCAACTTAAGTACCATTTAAAACTTAAGACTCATTCCAAGTCTGGTCCTTTTATAGCAAAAGGTGGTTTTATTCCAACGTTCTAAATAATTATTAGAAACAACCCAAACCTTGACACAATTTTGTTCATCAGAATATTATTTATTTAGTTATGCAAACATCAAACTTCTTATATGCAGAGAAATAGTTAGTTCTTATTTCATTGGTTTGCATGCGCTTAACCTTTAAAAAATACTTGTTAATCTCTTTCACTTCTTAAAAACAAGACAACACAAAGTCTTTTCAGTACAATAAGAAACTTACAATAAAATTAGGAACACAAAGATTACATCTGTTTCATCCACTGGGATAGTTGCACATTAGTGTTTCAAAATTAATTAACGAGCAACAGTGATATTTCATATTAGTCATAAGATGCTTAATATAGTAATTTATATAAAATATTATTTAATTAATAAAATTTTTCTTTTAAATCTTCCACTTTCTTTTTTTGTTCAATCAATGTGAAATTGGGAAAAAGGTGATCCCTTTTTAGTATAGTATAGTATAGTATAGTACGATATAATATAAACATTTCAGTCTAAACATAACAAACTACCTTTTTTTAGTCTTTTCTAGTAAATGAATCATAGCATCATGAAAAGATACAGGAATAATATTACTGGAAATTTACCTTTGAAATAAGTGTACTTGTCTTGCTTTTATTTTCAAGTACAAAATATTATTTTACTATGTCTACTTCTTTATTCTGACTCACTTCTATCAACAGAAGATCTCATCAAGTTTTCTAGAAATTTTTTCATAGAATCAGGCCACAGAGAAAGCTCAAACAGAAAGAGATCAAAGGGTATTTTGAGAGCTGGAGGCAAGTTTCAATCACTTTATAAATAAGGTTTTTCTTCTGCTTTTGGAGTAAACATGGGACCCCAGAACAGGCAATAGAGAGATCTGCTAGTCTTTGCAAGAGATGGTGGCATTGATATCTTCTGTTTAGAAAGTAGTAGTATTTCCTAATAAACTAATATTTGCTCCCTAAAAGTTTTAATATAAAATTAAATATTTTATATTTAATCTTTCTAAAGTTTATAACGTTTTATTCTTAGGTTTACACATTTTAAACTAAATATTTGAGCATTGTTTTTGACACCATGTAAATGTATGTTTAGCGTATAAAAATCACAATTCATTAACTAAAGTGAAAAATGTTTACCTTGAGATCAAGATAAAAGTAAAGTTGCTCTATCTTATGATTCTATTCAACATGGTACTAGAATTTTTAGATAGTAAAATAGGACAAGAAAATAAAATAAAAAGTATAAAGATTAGGAAGAAAGACCGTAACTGTCTTTATTCATAAAAGATGTGGTTGCTATATAAAAGATCTCAAAGAATCAAATAACTTTTAGAGCTGATTAACTAGTACTACAAGATGCAGGATACAAGATTAATGTACAAAAGACAATTATTTTTATATGCCGACAATGAACAATATAAACGAGATTAAAACACTATCATTTACATTAGCACATAGAAATACACACAAATTATATATTTAGGTATAAATTTAACAAAATATGTACAGGGTCTACATGTGGAAAACTATCAAATACCGATAAAAGAATTCAAAGAAAATCTACAAAATGAGAACATTTATTAAAATGTAAATTCTATCCAACAATATCTTAAATTTAATACAACTTAATCAAAGTCTTAATATATTATTTTGTAGATATTGACAAACTGATTTTAAAATTTATTTAGAAAGTCAAACAACCTAAAATAGCCAACATTATACTGAATAAGAACAAAATTAAAGAACACACACTACCCAATTTCAAGTCTTACTAGAAAACTACACTAATTAAGACAGTATAGTATTGGCAAATAATACACATGTGGAGCAGAATCATGGAACAAAATAGAGAGCCCCAAAACAAACATACACACATATATTCAATTGGTCTTTGACAAAGGAGTAAAGGCAAATCAATGAAAAAGAGGTTATTGTTTCCAGAAATGATGCTGAAAACATTAAATGTCTATATAAAAAACAAACAGAAAATCTAGAAGCTAATCTTACACCTTTTACAAAAATGAACTAAAAAGGGATCACAGACCTAAATGTAACATGCAAAACTATTAAACTTCTAGAGGAAATTTATAGAAAAAAATCTAGGTGAACTCAGGTTTGAAAATGAGTTCTAGAGAAAACACCAAACATGATCCATAAACAAAAGTGATTTGTTGGATTTTATTGTCTTTCTACAAAAGATATGTTTAAGACAATGAAAAGACAAAATAGTGGGAGAAAACATTTGCAAAACATACATCTGATAATCCACTTGTATCGAAAATATTTAGAGAACACTTAAAACTGCACATTAAGTAAGCAAATAATCCAACTAAAAAGCGGGCAAATGATCTCCACAGATACCCTGTCAAAGAACATATAGTGATGGTAATTAAACATATGAAACACATGCCTAACTTTATATGTATGAGGTAATTGAAAATTAAAACAACAGTGAGGCCACTATATACTTTTAAAACATTTTTTTAATTGTTTTTGACAGAGAGAGAGAGAGATACAGAGACAGAGAGAGAACTGAACTCCCCAGCACAGCACATGGGTCCGCACGGGCCGGGGCCGAGATTCGATTCCCGGTCCCCGGCACTGCAAAGTGAGCGCTCAACCCACTGAGCCATCCTGGCTTCCCCTATATACTTTTTAGAATGACTAAAATCCAAAAATCTAATAACACCAATTTTGTCAAGAATATAGATAAACTCTTACTAATTGTTATTGGGAATGCAAAATGGTACAGGCACGTTGGAAGATAGTTTTACAGTTTCTAACAAAGCTAAACATAGTCATATCATGCATTCCAGCAAATGTGCTCCAAAGTACTTACTCAACTGATATGAAAACTAATCTCCTCGTACAAACCTGCGCAAGAATGTTTATAGCAACTTTATTCATAATCACCAAAAACCAAAATCAACAAAAATATCCTTAAATAGGCAGTGTGTATACAAATCAGGACACTTTCATACAAAGGAATATTATTCAGCAGTAAAAAGTGATTCAGCTATGAACAAACATAACAAATCTTAAATCCATATTGCTAAGTAAAAGAATCTCTTCTCAAGAGACAAGATGCTGTGTAAATACTGAAAAGGCAACATTCGAAAGATAGTAAGATTTGTGGTTGCCATGGGTTTGGAGGCACAACCAGAGTAAAGTGAAGAATGTACAAGAAAATTTTACTGTATTACAAATATATGGAAAAAACAAACAAACACTTAAGTGGGTAGGGGGAAAGATGTTAATCTAAGTAACTTTATAAATGAGTTGAGTCAGTAAGACTAAATGCAAAAGAAATTCAACATAAGCACTGCACTTAGTTGATAAAGTTAATTCCCACAGGGGTATGAGTAACAGTTCTAATACTGCTCTACATGCATTCTGATTGAACAATTAAGTAAATGAATGGTGATTGTGGGAGTGAAGAAAGAAAAATAAATTTGAGTTAGTTTTGCTATCTCACTTCAAACTGCAAAAGTTATGGCCACAGTGCATGATAACGCTTAGTTTAAATAAAAAATACATTAAATTTGCCAGTGGAACACATGAACAGAAAAAGTGTTCCCATTGATGATGACAACATGTTGCACCAGAAAACATTAAGCCTGTATGAAAATTTCAGTAAGGAATACCCTGAAACAAGTGACCACACTCACATAACTAATTTTTTAAATAAAATTTATTGGGGTAACATTGGTTAATAAAATTACATAGATTTCAAGTGAACGTTCTATAACACATCATTCTATGTATTGCATTGTATGTTCACCACCCAGAGTCAGTTCTCCTTCCATCACCATATATTTGACACCTTTTACCCTCTTCTACCACTCCCCTTTGCCCAACCTCCTACTAACAACTAAACCATTGTCTGTGCCTCTGAGCTTTTGCTTGTTTCTCTTGTTTGTTTATTGCTTTCAGTTTTATATTCCACATATGAATAAAATCATACGACTCTCGACTTTTTCTGACTTATTTCTTTTAGCTTGATAATCTCAAGATCCATCAATCTTGTCATACAACTTTTCTGTAGTATGTTTTGTTTTATTGCTCACTATTGTTGTTAATCTCTTACAGTGCCTAATTTATAAACTAAACTTTATTGTAGGTATGTATGTATAGAAAAAAAAACATAATATCTATAAAGTTCTGTACTATCCACGGTTTCAGGAATCTACTGAGGGTCTTGGAACTTAACCCCTGCCAATAAAGGGGTGGACTACTGTAAGTGGCAGTATAGACCACACACAAGAGGTAGACATATTTACCGTATGTGTGTACTGGAATTTTATCTCCCATGCTGGTGAATAAACAAAGAAAATAGTTCATTAGAATATCTATAAAAGCACTTTTCGTTGTATATAATTTTATTCTTATAAATACTATTTGATGGGCAAAACTTGTAGTTAATTCAGACTGGCTATCACCACCTTTTAACCACTTTGAGAAGAAAGAGGAAAGGAAGAAGAAATAGTGTGTGTGTGTGTGTGTGTGTGTGTGTGTGTGTGTGTGTGTGTGTGTGTAGACCATCACTGGTTTTGCTAGTGTGTGTGTCTTTCAAAGTGTAATGCCAGAAAATTAAAATTAAAATTAATTGACTCAAAAAATGTAGAAATACTGAAATAGGAATGACCAAACAGTAAATTCAGAAGACTGAAAGAAAGAAAAAAATTAAAGATGAAAAGAAGAGAGATATATAAGGTAAGAAAGAAATAAAGGAATAATTGAGGGATAGAGAAAGGGGTATAGTAGTAAAAGCAAGGCCAGAGAAGATGGAATGAATTAAAAATAGTGTGAATGGAGTACCCAGAGGACAAATACAGGTGGTTGAAATAATTGGGCAAAAGGAAAATTGGGATAATGTGTTTCATTTGTTCAAATTACAAGTTTGAAACAACATCATAAGTAAAAACTAAAGAAAACCAAGGAAAAGGGAAGAGATATAAAGATACCTGCAAGGCTTTCTGGCACAGGAGAAGCCCATCGACATCTGTTGGTGGTATTTTTATCAGATTCTGGGTATAAGATGATAAGAATTATTTTCTCAAAACTGTAATATGAGTATTCATCAAAGAATTGGGTGTAGGAGAGTATTGGCCACTAAAATGGATTTGCTTTCGGCAATGTCTTCACGTTGTATTAAAATAAACAACTGAGAAGAACTTAAAAACAGAAACTTGGAGGGGATATTTTAAATTTTAATGATGTATAGTGAAACACTTAGAAGGTAAGTTCGAAAACTGGATGCAGAGATTGTACTAAATGATCCATAAATTTTCTTCTCAATTCTATGGGGTGTGTGTGTGTGTGTGTGTGTGTGTG
>PVKE010028398.1:0-13227 GCA_004027555.1 Craseonycteris thonglongyai | reverse complement strand
TGGAAACTATCTAATTGTTCCCAATCAATGTCACCCTATTAAATTTAATAATAATAATAATAATAAAAAAAGACTGTTGTGTACCATATAGTGTGTAAATGTGTGTAGACATTACAGTTTTGACAGTACTGTATCCTTGAAGTATGGAACATCCCTTTTGAGAGAATTGATGATTTCCACATTGAATTGTGGAATTTGTTTCCTTTCAGTCACTTTCAAGAGGAATGGATGAGAAAATATTTTTTGATTTGTATTTGAATAGTGATATTATCTGTTATCATACAGTTCATTTAGTCAATTAAGTTAAAATATACAAAAGTTCTTTGGAATTTAGTGTAATATAAATATCTCAAAGTCTGGATCTGTTCTTTATAATCTGAGTTCCTTTCTTAATGTAGGATTCTTCTCATTTTCTTTAGGCATTTGTGCCAAATATTTGCTAACCTTAAAAGCATCTCATGTGGGTGGAGTGTAGTCAGGCAGAAACCTCATTAAAATACCACAGAAAGATAAGGAAGTAAATGTGCTAATGAGAGTATTAAAGAGATGGCTGGTCTTTTGTGGATATGGAATCAACTGAGGCCATTAGAGCATTTGATGGCAGTAGTTGAACCAAACCTGTTGAGTTGGTTCTCAGTTGAACTAAGTTGTAGTGTCTAGAGGATGGGATGTACCTCAAAAAGTGAAGGTTGTTGAGACTAACGTTAAGGGGCTTAGAATTTATTGGTCTCTTGTTCCTTTTTTCCTGTACACAGTTGACTAATGATGTCTTTCAGCATGCTCCTTCTGTCACCTCTGCCCTCTGATGTTCCAGAGAAAGCTATCAGGGATCCCTGTCTTCTTCCTAGTCCCTTCCTTTGACCTATACTGGGCTTGTTATACAATGTGTTTCATAGCCCCTTTCCTTCAGACTTTTCTTAGCCATCTCATTCTGCCTCAGGCAGCACTTAATTCCATCATTTCTGCTTTCTCTCTCAGTTCCTCCTTGTTCATCTCAGGAAAATATTTCTTCCCCAAAACTGACCCTGCTTATAACTGGTTAGGTACAGAAAGTGGAGCTAGTAATATGATGGGGGCACCAAAAATAAATGGAGTTTATTTGTAAAAAATTATGTATTTATTCTTACATGTTTAAACTTCAGTCACCTTCAAAGTACTCCGTTTCATGCAATACATCTATCAAGATGCTTTTTCCATTGCTCAAAACAGTTTTGAAATCATCAATTTTGATGCCTTTTAGTGCTTCTGCTGTTTGTTTCACCTCTTCCCAAATCAGCAAAATGTTTCCCTTTGGTGACTTTATTCATCTGGTGAAACAAAAAACAGTTGCTTGGGGTGAGATTGGGGATGAATAGGGGACATGGGGGTCATGCCGTTTTTGGTCGAAAACTGCTGAACACTCAGTGTGGTGTGAGGCAGGTGTGTTATCATGCCACATGTTCATATAGATCACCCATCATGAAATGGGCAAACATGTTGAAAGAATCTCCAAAATAAACTCACTGAAGCTGAAAGCATTCTCTCACAACGCCAGCTGGCACACTGGTGCAGATGGGTTCTTATAACATGCTCTTAGCAGAGGAAGTCTGTACTAAAAGGGGCTCATCCTCTAGAAGATAATTCTGTTTTTTTGGGGGGGGTCTCCCCTTGTACCTGCATTGAGGAAGAGAACAGCTATACATTTTAAAGGTAAACGCAAATACCAGAAAGAATGTCTTCATAGCTCTTGTAAATACCAAGAAGACCCATTTAAGTAAAGCCTGTGTAAGTATCTCCTCCTCCATCAATTAAATATGTTTATACCTCAAATACCAACATTTAAAATAAACAGAAAATGGTTCTTAATTCATTTCAAGACTTTTATAGGTATTCAAAAATATTTTTTTCCTACAGTTTTTCATTGGAAAATGTATGTGTTAACCTATTAATGGATTTAGTAAGTTAATGACAGCCTGGAAATATAACTGCAGTTTTAAAAATTGTTATTCTGGAAATGCTAAAGAATGAATACACAGTGAACTTTTGGAATATGCTGAGGTTATGAATCAAGAACAGCCAGTGTTTTATAAGTCGTCTAAAAAGTAGTTATGTTTTTACTTCTTCATGAATCTCTCTTGATCTTATCTTCCTTACTGCTACATACGACCCAAGTCCAGACCCCCATCATGTCCTACAGAAATGTTTTGTTAGAGTCAAAGCTACCTTAGTTGCTTCCACTTATGCTGTCTAGTCTGTTGTCCACACTTATAGCAAGGGTGATCTTACAGTCAAATCTGATTCTCATTCCCTTGCTTAAAGCCTTTTGATGGCTCTCGCAGCACATTTTTGGGAAGAAGGGAGTATGCAAGATGGCAGGGACCTTAACTTAGCATGTCATGTTTTAGAAATCCTACCTTAGAAAAATAATATGTGTTAGAGAGAGTGAGCCCTTTTAATATGTAATGATCATCCCATCTCCTAGTAAATGTGGTGTAATCATGGCCCTAGAATATGACTGATCATAATAGTAGTTCTTTTTCCCTGGTCAGAGTAGAGTGATAGGGTGACCAATTTGTCACTGGGCCGTTCTTGGTTTTAAAAAGCCCTATGTCCTGGGAACTGTCTTATTCCTGTGAAACTGGGACAGTTGGTCACCCTAGGTGGAAGAGCTAGAAAGAATGTGAATTTTTGAATTTACCATGAAGTTTCTTATCTCCAGGCCTTTGCACCTGATATTCCCTCTGCCTAGAATATACAGTAGGTTAATTCCTTTTCATTCTGTCAAATCTGTTAATGGTTCCAACAGCTTTTATTATTTTTTTTTAAATATATTTTTATTTATTTATTTATTTTGACAGAGGAGAGAGAGAGAGAGACAGAGACAGAGACAGAGACAGAGAACTGAACTAGGGGAGCTCCCAGTTCAGCACATGGTTCCACATGGGCAGGGGCCGGGACTCGATCCTCGGTCCCCCGTGCTGCAAAGTGAGCGCCCAACCCACTGAGCCATCCCGGCTTCCCCCCAACAGCTTTTAAAGTAGGTTAAGTTGCGTGGCTCTAGGTACGATACTTGCCCCAGCTTGAAATGATCACTCTGGACTATGATTGCTTGTTTCATTAGGAAGGCAGTGCTGTCTGGTGTAGTGGTGTGCACCCATCTAGCATAGTAGAATCACCTGAAGAACTTTCTAAATTTAAAAATACTTCACTAATTTTGGCAGACAATATAGAGTCTAACTGATAGTAGTAGAAAGGATAGGAAAGGATTTGGAAGCCAGAGAGATAAAGGTTCAAATTCTGCCTCTACCACTTTCATTTATTCAGTAACTATTTGTGGAGTACTGTGCCAGACAAAATGCTGGAGGTATAGACAGGAGATAAGTTAGATGGCTTGTGTCTCATGGTGCCCACACTTTAAAACTTTCCACCACAACATTGCTCACTTTTTTTTTTTAAAGATTTATTTTTATTGTTTTTGATATATATAGAGAGAGATACAGAGATAGAGAGAAGGGGGAGAGCCCAGAACAGTCTCCATAGTTGCATATCATTGGTTTTTCCACATAGTTTCATTCCACAGGTAAGTGCGGGGCTGCACAGGACAGGAAGTGGGCCGGGATCTCACCCCCATGAGAACTGAACTGGGGGCACTCCCCAGTTCAGCATATGGGTTCGCACGGGCCAGGGCCGGGATTTGATCCTTGGTCCCTGGGGCTGCAAAGTGAGCGCTTAACCCACTGAGCCATCCTGGCTTCCCCTCTTGTTTATTTTTAAAGAATTAGATTAGTCTACTCTTAGGGAAAGATCTTTTGGAAAAAATTTTTTTTTTAAACTTTCAAATGTATTTTATTTTTTCCTGGGCAAGCTATTAACCAGAAAGCAAAGTACTTTTCCATGCACATTGACCAGTCTGGAGTCTCTCTCCCCGTTCACCCTGTACTTAAACCATGCTTCAGGCAAGTCTGGGTTATCTTCAACCAGCTGGTCAATCCATAAGTATTTATGTGTGTAAAACTATGTACGTAGCACTATAAACAGAAAAGAGCAGCATCTCTATATGAAAATATGTAGAGAGTAGAAATTGCTTACTGAAAATACATGGATCTGATTAGAAAAAAAATAACCAACCCTTATTTTTTGGCCCATTAAATGTGTTTCTTGCCACCCTCCCTCCCCCCACCCCAATGGTAAGCATTTAAATGTTATTTTAAATGTTTTGAAAAATGTGAGTTTTAATCCATTAAGGGTAGATAATCCTACACTTACTAGTCCAGAAAAAATAGAAATGAGGAAAATTATTTGAATATATTGCTTGTGACTATAGAAATCCTTTCTTTGATACACACACGTCTTCTAACTTGAATTTAGCAGATGACATATCTCCATCATTTGTTCTTCCATGTTTATGTTATGTTAATTGGTGTTATTTCAATAATTTCATTAGTTCTGCTTTGGTAAGTATATAGTAGAATGCCAATTTGAAATGTATCTGTCCTCCCTCTCCCTCCCCTCTCCTTTTGTTTCTAATATACCTTGGGCCTCTTTGGATATTTAATAATACCTTAAGGACATAAATTGGGAACAAAAAAACTCATTTAGTGATGGATCATTTCATTTCGTCAAAATCTATGGCCAGGATGCTGATTAGACAGTAGTATTTTGACATTGTGCAGCCACTGTGTGTCTCCACTGCACTCTTATTCCCTAGGGATGAGTGATGAAAGGGAGGGAGGAGGCAGGGCTGCATTTGCTGTTGAAACGAGCCTGGCCTGTTGTGATAGATGCTCTGCTTGTAGAATCCAGTTGAGCATCTGTCCAGACACACTCCTCCTTCGTTCACGTAAATAATGCAGCAGTGGCGCTAGCAAGAATGAAAAGCAAAATGCTATTTTCACTCCTCCCCTCCCCGCCTTTTTTACATCATGATGTGCTTTGTAAACAAATAATGAATTGCTAACCTCACTGTTGGGGCGATTTAGGCCTAGACTGATTGTTTTAATCAGGTTCTTACAGAGTCCATAATGGAGTTCATGATTACAATGCTAATAATACTTAGTATTCATTGAGCACTTTTTGTGGGCCCAGCACCTGGCTTTGCTCAAATTATTTCATTTCATTGACCCTGATAACCTTATATAGTAGGTATTCTTATTAATCACATTTTCTGGATGCACATATTAAGACTTCCTCAAGATTACTCTGTTTAAAAATCGTAGAGCAGGGACAACCTTGGCCATCTGACTCCAGAGTTGGCACGCTTCACTACTGGGCTAAATTGCTTGAACTGGGAAGCTCCGTCAGGAGCTAGGGATGAAATTGTGCCTGTTCTTGGAGCACCAGATGAGAACATCACTCACCATTTAAAACCACCTGGAAAAACACACAGAACTAAACCTCACTGTTGGTGAAATGGAATGTCATTTTTATATCCAGAACTGAAAAAATTTCAACTGACTAGTGCCTAGTTTGAGGCCAGAGCTCATTGGCTTGCTCACTCACTCTGTCATTTGTTAGTTCTTTCATTCATTCAACTTATTCATTCATATTCAACCATGAACTATAAGACTGACTCTATCATTTGTCTGTCTGTCTATTTATCTATCTATCTACCTATCATGTATCTATTTTTTATCTAATTACTTAATTTATATAGCCAGCCAGCCATGAACTATAAGACATTATTATTTTTTAAAAGATTTATTTTATTGTTTTTGACAGAGACAGAGACCAAGAGAGATAGAGCAGTCTCCATAGTTATACGTCATCAGTTTTTGACAGTTTCATTCCACACAGGTGGGTGGGGAGCCGTGCAGGTCAGGAACTGGGCTGGGGTCCTCCTGCATGGGAGGCACACCCCTACGAGCTGGGGGCTGAACTGGGGGCCTCCCACATGGAAGCTTGAGCTAGTGAGAACCAAACTGGGGGCCACTCTCCAGTTCAGCATATGGGTCCACATGGGCTGGGGCCGGGATTCAATTTCTGTCCCTGGGGCTGCAAAGCGAGTGCTTAACCTGCTGAGCCATCCCAGCTTCCCCTTATTTCTTAAGAAGATCTGTAAAGTTCTAGAAATCTAGCTTTAGAATTTTTAATTTTAGGACTTTATGTAAAAGGCCCAATATTTCCTAAGGGAAATTGATTGTTTCTTTTTTGTGTCAGACCTGCTTTTTGCTCTGACTCTCACTCACTTTGTCTCTCTCTGAGCAAAAAAAAAAAAAAAAAAAGCATATACAAGGATACTATTGGTAAAATAGATGTTTCTTACTTGAAATTGCATGCACTTATGGTCTTGTGTGTTAACCACTCTTAACAACTGTGTTTACTATTGAAACTAGAAATACAGACTTGATTATAGTTTAGCCAGCTTTTCTTGTACTTCTCTCCTGTAAATGGATTATTTTTACTTTAAATTTTTGCTGCAAGCCCTTTTCACTACTTAATTGACTCTTAAATCACCACTTTTAGTGCACATGTCAGCATTCCCATGGATGTTAAACATGCACAATATAGTCAGCACAGTAGCTGCTTCACTATGAATTACTGGACTCTTTTAATACTGGAATTAGGATCCATTCTGGTTTTTTCTCCAGTTTTTTAATGGAAATCTAGGCAATGTATGTCTGTTTCCTGTCAAAGTTTATCCTAATAGCTCTTGGTGGTCATCATAAAATAACTCATCAGGAACTTAACAGATTGCAAATGAAATAGGTATTGTTGTATTTGTTTTGCTGCTGCCTAATGATACCTCTATTTGAGTCATTGAATACTTTCAAAGCATAATCTTTAAAGTGTGTCCCCACATTTTAATTTGCCACTTGGCACATTTAGTTCTAACAAACAAGAAGCAAATCTTGTTTCATGAGAAACTGGTTGCCAAGCTTTAATTTAGGTCTTCTTAGGAGATTATTTGTGAAGTGTATGGGAACACTCTTTATTGACAAAACAGTGGCATTAAAATTCAGCAGTATTCTCAAAGAAAAGGTGTGGGGTTTGGGAGATACTGAAAAATACCACTGTTAACCCAATGATAAACTTGTAATTTGCCTCACCTTACTAGTATTGAAAACATCTTTGATTTTTCTTTATTTTCTCCATCTTATTCTCTATTTAAAAAACCTTTAGCTTAATATGGAACATAAATTTGAGTTAAACTACTGGGTAAAATGCTAAGTATCATCTTAAAAATTCACGTTAAATTCTTTGAAGCTAGAAAATATATTTATACTTTTTCATTTATAGCATTTATCTTTTAAAAGCTATTACTTTAGTTGGTGATATTTTTCTCATTTATGTATAGTAAAACTATAGTGATTGAATTTCGTTGCTTATCATTTTTTGATTTCTTATGATCGTTTTATGTTTTTTCTTTAAAAAAAATTTTGAGTTTATTATTATTATGGAGTAGCTAAATTTCAAGATTCTTGCCAGCAGGTGGCAAAATGTAGTACAGCCTACTCTATGAAGAAAAGTCTATTTCAGTTTTAGTGCCTGTGATTTAAATGATCAACTGCTTATTTGGCTAGAATTTTTTTTTCTATTTTTGTTTAAAAAGATTTATTTTATTGTTTTGACAGTGACAGACAGAGACAGAGAGAAAGGGGAGGGCCCAGAGCAGTCTCCATAGTTGTACATCATCTAGTTTTCGACATGGTTTTGTTCTTCTTTTTTTCTATTTTTAAATTTAAAGATTTTTTTTAAAAAGATTTATTTATTGTTTTTGACAGAAAGAGAGAGAGAGAGATACAGAGTCAGAGACAGAGAGAAGGAGGAGAGCCCAGAACAGTCTCCATAGGTGTACATCATTCGTTTTTCCACATAGTTTCATTCCACAGGTGGGCGGGGCTGCACAGGGCAGGAACTGGGCTGGGGTCTTGCCCCGGTGAGAACTGAACTGGGGGCACTCCCCAGTTCAGCATATGGGTCCGCACAGGCTGGGGCTGGGATTCGATCCTCGGTCTCTGGAGCTGCAAAGTGAGTGCCTAACCCACTGAGCCATTCCGGCTTCCCCTAAAGTTCTGAAATATATAACTGTTCACCAGGTGCCAAAGCACATCATAAAATGCTAATGGTTTGGGAAGCCAGGATGGTTCAGTGGGTAAAGCACTTGCTTTGCAGCCGCGGGGACCAAGGATCGAATCCTGACCCTGGCCCGTGCAGATCCATATGCAGAACTGGGGTGTGCTTCCCATGCTGGTGGCCCCCAGTTTAGTTCTCGCCCCCGAGTTTGGCCCCTGGCTCGAAGGGGCATGCCTTCTATGTGGGAGGCCCCAGCCTAGTTTCTATCCTGTGTGGCCCCCTCCCATCTGTGTGGAACGAAACCATGTCAAAAACTGATGATATATAACTATGGACACTGCTCTGGGGCGTTTCCCTTCTCTCTGTCTCTCTTTGTCTCTGTCTCTGTCAGAAATAATAAAATAAATCTTTAAAAAATGCTAATGGTATGTGTCAGTGAATCTTTCAAAAGTATCTAAGGTCTTTCACCAACATTTTTGTTAATATTTAATTTTCTCTAGGCAATATATGTACATGAATTTAAAGACTCAAATGTGCTATGAGGTTTGTTTATTTATTTTTATTGTTTTTGACAGAGAGAGAGAGAGAGAGAGAGAGAGAGAGAGCGAGAGCGAGAGCGAGAGATACAGAGACAGAGAGAGAACTGAACTGGGGGAACTCCCCAGTACAGCATATGGGTCCACACGGGCTAAGGCTGGGGCCAGGGCCGGGGCTGGGATACGATCATCGGTCCCCGGCGCTGCCAAGTGAGTGCTTAACCCACTAAGCCATCCTAGCTTTTCTGGTTTATTTATTTTTAATAGTTATTTATTATTAATAATTTTCTGTTTCTTCCCTCTCATTCTTGGGTCCTATTCCCCAGAGGCAGCAAGCACATTTACTTTTTAAACTATTTCTTCTGTTACCTGAATATTGATAAAGAACATGCTTATGTTTTTATTTTCTATCTTAGTTATTATTTACTGATTTAACCCAATGAGAGGTAAGAATTTAGCCTTTTTACGTCACCGACTTTCTCCTTAGATCCATCTTCCCCATGTAGTTATGTCATAGTTTGTGATTAAGTCAACATCGAATGTTTCTGTTATTATGGCAATGTTTGTGTATACACACATACAGCATTACCATAGCTGAAGCACATCTTGTGATATGATTTAATTCTCTTTTTTGTACAACTTCTTCATTTTATTTCCTGGAATTAATAATAATCACTCAATCAATTTCAGTGTCTCTCTCCACTTAGTTTTGTATTTACCTGTTTAAATCAACTTCACATTTTCTAACAGAACTATATAAAATTCCTCTCAATACAGTGCAAGACAGTAGGGAATCTATAAATCACTCTTGGTGGTATCCCATCTGGAACCCCTTATCTTGATTTAATGTCTAGACCTGCCACCTAGCTGTTGGGAAGGAACTTCTTTTTCATATCACTCTGAGAGTCCCCTTAGATGTAATTTTTCACAGATTTTTTGTTTGGCTCTTTCTCTTATTTGTGAAGTAATTTTCTGAGAACTAGTACATGGGAAATAAACATTTATGAGGCTATGTATATCTGTAACTGTCTTTATTTTATACTCATACTTGATTCGTAGTTTAGCTGGGTATAGAATTATAGATTGGTCACTGTTTTCCCTCAAAATTTTGAAGGTATTGCTTTATTATTTTCCAATGTCCAGGAAAGAAGCCTAACCCTTATACAGTATACACTAAATTGAGAACTAGTAGGACCCCTTTTAGGGTTAATTATTAAAATGATGCCTTCTGAAAGATAAGGATGACACCTAGTTGACTGAGGGAATGTGACTTTGCTCCCATATGTTAAATGAAGCTAATTCAATTCTCTCTAGGAATATTGTGGGAAGTAAATATTTAAAAATTTTAAGGTAGCTGTAACTATTAAATGGAAAATCACTTTGATTTTTTTTCTCTTCTTGACAGATCTTGGGGTAAATGACAAACTTTTTGGTGATAACCCTTTGTGTTCACATCTTAAGGCACTTTATATTGGTATTCTAATTTTCCAGGCAGTGCCCCTTAGAATAAGGTGACCAGACGTCCCGCTTTTGGCGGGACAGTCCTGATTTTTAACAATTTGTCCCGCGTCCTGGGGCATTTTAAAAAAGTCCCGATTTTTGGGAAGAATGCACGACAAGCTAGGGAACGGCGGGAGAGAGACCCAATTTTTAATCAAGAACCCCCTCCCCCCTGGTCAATGGTGTCCCACTTTACCAATGTTAAAATCTGGTCACCTTACCTTAGAAGCCAAGTGAGTTTTAAATTGATAAGATGAATATTATAATATTTGGATATTTTTTTCTTAAATATTTTTTTAGTTTTTAAAAATTTTTTTTGACACAGAGAGAGAGAGAGAGATAGAGAGAAAGAGAAAGAGAGAGATACTGAGAACTGAACTGGGGAGTTCTCAACTGGGGGAACTCCCCAGTTCAGCATATGGGTCCGCACGGGCTGGGGCTGGGATTCGATCCTCGGTCCTTGGTGCTGCAAAGTGAGCGCTTAACCCACTGAGCCATCCTGGCTTCCCCCTTAAAGTTTTTATAATATAACATTTAATTCCTTGTAACTTGAGTCTACAAATTATAAAGCCATTCTTTTTGATTTCCTATATAAACAAAGGCTAATTAAAGAATAGAATCATGAAATTAGAATTTTTGAAAAACATCTTTGATGTTAGATAAATTAAGAATTTCTTTGCACTCTAGTGGAATTAAAAAATATATTTTTAAAAAGATTTATTGTTTGAGAGAAGGTGAGAGAGAAAGAGAGAGAGAGAGAGAGAGAGTGAGTGAGAGAGTGAAAGAGCAAGGGGAGGGCCCAGAGTAGTCTCCATAGTTGTACATCATTAGTTGTGACATAGTTTCATTCCACACACGTGGATATGGGGTCATGCATAGCAGGAACTGAACTGGCCCCCCCCCCCCCCCGCATGGGAGGCAAGAACCTTTACTTCCATCCCAATGGCTACTAGTTGTGCCACAGTTCAGCATATGGGTTTGTATGGGCTGGGGTCAGGATTTGATCCCCAGACCTCTTGGTTTCAAGGAAAGCATTTAACCTGCTGAGCTATTCTGGCATCCCCCCAAAACTTTTAATAATGTATTTAACAGCAGAAACTAACCATTTTGTTAGGGATAAAAACATTTTTTTTTTAACTTTAATCTGAATTAATTTGTTTTCTTAGCAAGAATTTGCATTCAAGAAGGATTGTCAATCTTATATTTGATCATAATAATTTAGTAAATGATAAAAAATGAGGTAATCAATAAAAAACATGTATAATATGGCAACTATCAATTCTTAACCCAACTACTAACTGTTGTTAGGTGACGTCTTAACATTGGTTACTCTGGTACTACTTTAGCTTTTGTAAATTATCACAAAAGATAAACTCTTCCTTACACTTACCAGATTAGTTCCCATTTAATGTTGAAGCGTAGCTAGGAAGATTTATAGTTCAGATTTTATAACAAGTTTTCTTTTAGGTAATGTACTGTTTTAGTTGTTTGGGCCCCTTTTTAGTCTTTTCCCCAGCAACATTAATCCTTGGCTGGAAAGAATAAACTCTAGTCCTCTGTGACACCTGACTGTGAACTGCAACCAGAAAGCCTTAGATTGTTAAAACAAACATTTCTCAACCTTATAGCACAGACTTCCTGGTTTTAAAGCTTTTCTGACCTTCCTGAGAAAAAGACCAATACAGCTATGGTTACATCCTGTGGTTATTGTCATTAAAAAAAAATCTATTGAATTTTTCTAAAGGCCTTGAGTATAAAAGTGATTAATGCACAAAAAAATGTAAATAGCACTGGACTCAATGTCTGATCTTTGCTTAGGCCTTCAATAAAAGATAATAGAACCAGGTCAGCTTTTAATGCATCTCTGTTTGTTCAATGTCTGCTACAATTGGAATGTAAGGAAAATCTCACATTAAAGAGATCTGGCCTATTCTGGAGAGATTGTAAAGGAAGCATTTGGCAGTCATTTCCTTTCACTTGTGAGAATGAACATGCTTTACATTATAATCGTTTAAACATACCAGAGTCTGCTTTTAGGGCTCTCATATTTTGCACTGTAGACTTAGCTTAGTCTTAAGATTGGAGAGGATGGACAGTGTTTAGGTTTTATTGTTAGAATTAATCAAATAATGTAAATGTTAGATTGTCTTCCTTTGTACTACGTTTTGTTTCCTGTATCCCAAATATTTGCTTTTTCTAGTCAGTTAAAATTAAAGTTAAATGGATGTTCAGAGTTTGTCTTCATGACAATTTCACTCACCTCTAACCCCTCCCTCCTCTAAAACAAAAGAAACCACCTGGTGTTGTTTAGGTCAAACATTCTTGAGATTGTGGCTTTTGATTTTTGTTTTAGTCAGTGTATTATATGTTTGAGTGGATATTTTGAACTAGAGTCTGTGGACATTTTCTAGAGACAAGTGGTTGGTTTTTAAGCAGAAAAGAAGTGGATCATTAATGCTGCTTGTAGGGGAAGCCAGGATGGCTCAGTGGGTTAAGCACTCACTTTGCAGCGCCAGGGACCCAGGATCGAATCCCAGCCCCAGCCCGTGCGGACCCATATGCTGAACTGGGGAGTTCCCCCAGTTCAGTTCTCTCTCTGTCTCTGTCTCTGTATCTCTCTCTCTCTCTCTCTTGTCAAAATAAAATAAAATTACATTAAAAAAAACCAAAACTTTTTAATATTGCTTGTGATGTTTAACTTGACAAATGGTAACCATTTAATGTTTTGAAATGTTTAAATTATTTTTTTCCTAAAATAGGTGTTTGAGATTTTATTTTAAAAAGACTAGTTTGTTGGAGGCATATTACCATAGAAAACACACTTCAGAATTTATTTATTTTTTCCTCTTGGCCAATCCTTTATTTTCTAACTTTTCTATAGTGAGCATATACTATTTTTATTGTTTATTTATTTTTTCATTTTTTTATTATTATTTTTTTTTATTGTTAAATTTAATGAGGTGACATTGGTTGGTAACAATTAGATAGTTTCCTGATGTACAACTCCACATCACATCACCCATGCATTTCATTATGTGCACAGCTCCTAGAATCAGGCCCCCTCCAACACCATATATCTGGTGCCCACTCCCCCCTCCCCCCACAACTCTCCCTCCCCCCTCCTCCCTCCTCTCCAGGTAAACACCAAACCATTGAGTGTGTCCATAATGCTGGTGCCCTCTCCCACCTCCCCTCCCTC
>PVKE010028397.1:0-20836 GCA_004027555.1 Craseonycteris thonglongyai | reverse complement strand
CTATACAGCAAGATTTGTCAAGGTTGACTGGCTCTCTCATAGAAAAAAGAAAGAGTAGGAATTTGAATTTATTTATATCTCTCCTCCTTGCTTCTACATTCTTTAGGTGATTGGTCATGGAGCTGTGTTTCTGATCCTTCAATACAACTTTAATTTATGAGTTCTTTGGTAAGGCTTGGGCTCCAGATTTTGATAAATAAAGAGTTCCTCATCCATTTATTTTTTCTTAATTTCCTTTCTCTGTCATTTTGACTTACCAGGCGGGTGGTTGTGAGTTAATGCTGTTTCCCTGGGATTTTACATATCAACTCGGACATCAAGAAAGATGTAGAATTGTTCCTCCTTTCACATAAGGAAAGCAGTCATTGTAAAAATCCATCTTAATGAATGTTCCTTCCATACAGAAAGCAAAGCAAAGCAAAACAAAACAAAACAAAAAAACTATGCATCAACTGAAGTGAAATAATATAACTTGTTTCTTGAGCTACAATGAATAATATATCTAGTAACATTTTTTTCCAGAATATTCGCCTGTATCCAGCTCCTTGGGTCCATGTTTTCAAAGGATTGCTTCCATCTTAGATAGGAACAAATTGAATTTATCTCAATCATTTTAAGGTATGTATAATAATTATTTTGAGTATCCCTGCCCCATAAAAAATTACCTGATAAATAAATTAGTGCAACCTTTAAGTTTTGTTATAACTATTTTTTAATTTTTTCATTTCCTCCTTAGGGTCTTGCTCTATTCTCTGGCTGGAAAGTTCATATCCCAGATATCTTCAAGAATTTCCATCTCACATCCCTTATACTCTGCTCTGAAGATAACTTGAGAGTGGATCCTTCCCTTACCACTATAAATATAATTGCCCATCTTTCTGCCTTGAGAGAGTTTCCAGGTATAACTCAGAGAGGAAGAATCCAGATTCTCTGAGTTGAAAAGATGGAATTAGGATGTGAACAAAGCAGGAAAATGTGATCTCTATGAGGAGATAAATCAACCAATCAAAACTGACCCAGAGCTTACATAGATGTTAGAATTGGCAGATTAGGACATGCAAACAATTATTATGACTATATTTCATATATATGTTCAAAAGTTAACTAGAGACATGGAAAATGTAAAATATAAAAGTGTCCTTAATCAAACTTATAAAGATGAAAACTACAATGTCTGGAATAAAAAATACTCTGGATGGGAGAAATAGTAAATCAGATAAACTAGATCAGAAAACTGGTGAAATTCAAGAAAAAATCAATAGAAATCCAAAAAATAAAACATACAGCAAAAACTAAATTTTTAATGTTAAAAGTGAATGTGGACTATAGGACAACTTCAAATGATCTACTATATGTATAACAAGTTGCTTTAGCAGAAATATATTCAGAGAAATAATAACTGACCTTTTCCAAATTTGATGAAAACCCTAAACGCACAGATCCAAGTTTAACAAACTCCAAATTAAGATACACGAAGAAAAACTACAAGGCACATCATAATTGAGTTGCTTAAAACCAGTGAATGAGTGAAAACTTTAAAGCAGCCAGAGAATAAAAAGCACATCACATACAGAAGAATAAAAATAGAATGATAGAAAATGTTTCATAGAAACAATGCAAGCGAAAAAGTAATGGAATGTAGTGTTCAAAGTAGTAAATGAATGGGGACAGTGAATATTTACCTAGAATTTTATAATCATAGAAATGGATTTTAAAAGCAAAGAGACATTTTAGAACATAAAAAAGCTGAAAGAATTTATCAACTGTAAGAAATGTTCAAGGAAGTCTTTAAAGCAGAAGAAAAATTATACCAGATTAAAATATGGATCCACACAAAAGAATGAATATAATTATATGTATAAATATATGATTTTTATCTCGTGATTTAAATTTATTAGAAATGAAATTGTTTAAGCAACAATACTAGTAATGTCATATGAGATGTTTAGCATACCGTATGTAAAAGTAAAGTGAATGAAACTATCACAAAAAATAGGATTGAAAAATAGAATATAATATTGTAACGTTCTCATGCTGTCTGTAAAATATCTATCACTTAAAGGTAGACTGTGGTCAGTTAAAGATGCATATAGTAATTCCTAAAGCTAACCACTAAAATAACAAAACAAAGAGTTATAGGTAATAAGCCAATAAAGAAAATAAGATGGTATCATAAAAGTAAAAGAGGAAAAGAGGAACACGGTTGGATAGTATAACAGTTTGGGTTTCCCAGAGAAACAGAACCAAAAGTGTGTGTGTGTGTGTGTGCGCGCGCGCGCGCGCTGTATTTACTGAATAGTGGTGTTGACCTCGTACGTGTGAATAAGGAAAAAGTTCTAAAAGCTAACTTGAAAAAAAAAAAAATGTCTGATTCTAGATCAACAAGCCGATCATGCTCATAGTTCAGGATACAAAAACGAATCGTTTCTTGCTTGAAGCCTAGACGATTCCATGAAGGACCCTGGCTTATCAGAGGAAGACCGAGCGCTTCCTCCTGCACCGCTCCCTCCCAGATGCGACAGTGAGGGTGGAGAGTCAGACCTCGCTGCGGCGGGACTGGGCACAGTCCTGGCTCCTCGTCTTATTCCGGGAAAGCACGTAAATGCTAAATGTCGCGATTGACTGTAAGGCATGTCATGTACAAAAAATTGAAGTGTTGTGCCAGTGTGTGTTTCAAAGGAAATTTATATAAATTTTCATTGATTTCACTCTGGAGATTTGGAGGGAGCAGAGTACATAAATACTTCCACAGATTTTCAAAGAGGGAAAAAAGTGAATGAGGCATTTTCATTCAGACATAATTTGAGAACCCCTCAGGTGACACTTTCATGCAGTGAAAAAACTATATATATACTGTAAGAACATAATGCCAGAATTTTAAAAATCGACCAACTCTCAAAATTTTAACAGCAAACAAAATTTTTGCAGGGACCTCTAAGTAATGATCTCTGAACAACAGATTTCATTTACAAATTTTATACCAACTGTTACTGCTGTTCATTACACATTTTCAGCTCTGTGCAGCTCATGCAAACGTATTTTGCTTATTCCTGTCTCCTAGTTATAGTCTTTACATTGGCTGTAATAATGTAATGATGTGTACTACAAATAATAAAAATAAAAAATAAGAATGATCAAGAAATGTCTATAAGTACATACATGTAGATGTGAGTATATGCATCACAGAATCTAGTAATCAATCTCACACATCTATTTACTCTTATTTTACATGTTTATACAATTCTAATAAGCTTAGTTATCCTGCCTAGTGTTGGAAAGAAGAGATTAAAAGTACAGATGTAGTATAGTGTCCTCCAAGTTCATCCATGTTGTATCATATGACAGAATGTCCTATTTTAAGCTGAGTAATATCCCATTGTATATCTGTACCACATTCTCTGTATCCATTCATTCACTGATGGACATTTAGGTTGTTTCCAGCTCTTGATTATTGTGAATAATGCAACAATGAACACTGGCATGCAAATATCTCTCTGAGATTCTGTTTTCAATTATTTTGGATAAGTACTCAGAAATGGAACTGCTCAATCATATGGTAGTTCAGAACAAAATACTACATGGTCACTTATTTGAAGATCTTTTTATTAATAAGTCAAACTCAAAGAAGCAGAAAGTATAGTTGTGGTTTCCAGGGGCTGGGGGCGGGGAGTGGGAGATGAAGAGTTCCTTTCAATGGATATAGATTATCATCAAGATGAAAAAGTTTTGGGGAAGAGGTTGAGAGAGGAAAGAGGGGACATCAAACATATTGTGATGGAAATAAAACTGACTCTGGGTGGTGAGCACATAATGCAATATATAAACAATATAATGTAGAAGTGTACACCTGGAACCTATATAATTTTTACCAATCAATGTCACTCTAATAAATTTAACAAATAAAAAAAAGCTCTAGAGATTTGTTGTAAAACTATGTGTATTTAGTTAACAGTTCTGCACTGTACACTTAAAATTTTGTTAAGAGGACTCTCACACTATGTGTTTTTTACCACAATAGAAAGTAAATATATAAATAAAAAGTACAGAGGAAAACTAGAGATGTAGAGACAGAAACAAGAAGTGATTACAATAGCCACTGTGGAAAATAGTTTGACAGTTTCTTACAAAATTAAACACATTCTTATGATTCAACAATCCTGCTGCCTGGTATTTACCCAAATGAGTTAAAACTTGTTTCCATGCAAAAACTTGCACACAGATTACTCACAATTGCCAAAACTTAGAAGTAGCCAAGATATACCTCAGTAGATGAATAGATAAGTTCACTGTGATATATACAGACAGTGAAATAGTATACAGTGCTAAAAATTAATGAGCTATCAAGCCATAAAAAAAGAAATGGAGGAAATTGAAGTGCTTGCTGCAAAGTGAAATAAGCCAATCTAAAATAAAATAAAATAAAATAAAATAAAGACATACTGTATGATTTCAACTACATGGTATTCTGGAAAAGGCAAAGCTATAAAGACAGTAAAAAGATTAGTGGTAATCAGGATTTGGGGAGAGGAAGGGCTGAACAGGCAGAGCACTGAGAAATTTTAGGGTGATGAAACTATTCTGTACAATATTAAAGTGGTGTATACGTGATATAATACATTTGTCAAAACCCAGAGTGCACAACACCAAGAATGAACCCTAACACAAACCATGGACTTGAGATGATAGTGATGTGTCAATGTAGGTTCATCAATAATAGCAAATGTACTCCTCTGGTGAGAGATTTTGGTAACAGTTAGGGAGGTTGTGAATGTATAGGGACAGGAGCTACATAAATGGAGCCTTCATTACATATGCATGATTGAATCATCAGCCATCGGCGACCAATTTAACCTCTAACCCCTGCCTCCTCCCTGGAGGTTGAGAGGTGTGACTGAAAGTTCTATTCAGGTAGATAGCTCCACTGGCAACCAGCTCACATATTAGGTTAGTTAGTTCAGGGCTTTTAAAAAGTCACTTTGTTAACGTAACAAGGGACACCTTTATTGACTGCCCTCTTAGAAAATCCCATGGGTTTTAGGAGTTCTGTGCCAGAAAGGAGAGAAAGGCTAAATACATATTTCTTATTATAAATCACAATCTCACAGGTCACAGGGATCATTTCACTAAGAGTCCAGTTAAATTAAATGCCCCTAGGTTCTTTTCATGTCAGCTCTCCTGGTATCTTAGTAGTACCTTTTTTTTTAACTAAAATATAAATTAATTCTTTAAAAAGACTATACATGTATCTCTATTAAATTTTCTTTGTTTCTAATTATTATTGTTACATGGAAAAATTAGTTCTGCCACAACAGTGTTCCTGGGTTTTTATTATTACTTTTTATATTAATTATTAAATTTATTGGGGTGACATTAGTTGGTATCCAGTTATCTTAGATCAAAAAACTCGGTATTTATTGAAAATTTAAATGAGACTCTTGCTTTCCTCATTACTTTATTCCAATGTGTGATATGCTTTAAAAATATTTGTATTTTTCTAATACAGTCTCTATGATAATAGTCAAATGTACAGCTGTAAAAATTGTTCAGTATATATATTGTTCATAAATAGATAGAATGTATTTTCTTCCATTTATAGGACAATTGATGTATAGTTGTAAATGATTTTCCTCTTCTTCTTTTGCTTTTATTTTATTACTATTATTTTTTAGAAAATACAATAGAAGCTACTTTTAGAAAAAGTGAATTATTCAGGTTTATTTGAGTTCAATTGATGTGTGTGTATGTGTGTGTGTGTGTGTATTTTGATTTACATTTACATTAATTGCTAGTGAAGTAGATTGTTTGTTTTTGTTGTTGTTGAGTTATATGAGTTTTTTAGGTATTTTGGATACTAGCCCCTTATCAGAGTTGTTGTTTGCAAATATATTCTCTCATTCAGTCAGTTGTGTCTTTGTTTTGTTCATGGTTTCTTTTACTATATAGACACTTTTTAGTTTGATATAATCTCATTCTTTGTGGTTTTTGTTTGTTTGTTTTGTTTTGTTTTTGTTTGCTTTTACTTCCCTTGCCTTTGAGGTCAATTTGTAAAATCCTCTCTAAACCCAATGTCCAAAAATTTAGTACCTATGCTTTCTTCTATTCAATTGTTTCATGTCTTATATTTAGGTCTTTGATTCATTTTGAGTTAATTTTCATATATGGTGATAGTTAGCAGTGTAGTTTCATTTTTTCCACATGGGTTCCAGCACCATTTTTAGAAGCTTTCTTTTCTTCATTGTATGCTTTTGACTTATTTGTCAATAGCATCTGCCTACATACAAGAGCTGTCCAAAAAAAAAAAAATCCACCATAAATGCCTCTATTTTTTATATTACATACATGGCTGGATACTTTCCGGACAGCCCTCATTCATCTATGTGGGTTTATTTCCAGGTTCTTAAAACTGTTTTATTTTTCTGTGTGTCTGTTTTTTTGCCAAATCATGCTGTTTTTATTATTGTTTGAAATCAGGCAGTGTGATACCTCTGGTTCATTCTTATTTTTTCAGTTATTTTGGCTATTTAGGGTCTTTTGTGGTTTCTTACAAGCCTGATGTTGTTTTGTTCTAATTCTTTAAAACTGCCATTGGGATTTTGATTAAGATTGTATTAAATTGGGAAAGCTGGGATGGCTCAGTGGGTTAAGCGCTCGCTTTGAAGCCCCGGGGACTGAGGATTGAACCCCGGCCCCGGCTCATGATGACCCACATGCTGAACTGGGGTGTCCCCCAATTCAGTTCTTGCCGGGACCTATGTGGGAGGCTTCCAGCCCGGTTCCTGCACTGGGCAGCTCCATGTCCACCTGGGGAGTGAAACTATATGGAAAACTAGTGCTGTCGGCTGTGGAGGCTGCTCTGGGCCCTCTCCCTTCTCTCTGTCTCTCTGTTTCTGTCTCTCTCTCTGTCTGTCAAAATAAATAAAATAAATCTTTAAAAGAAAAAAAAAGGTTGCATTAAATGTATTAAGTGTATATACTGGTTTAGGTAATATGGCCATTTTAATTATGTTGCATATTGATTCTTCCAGTCCTTAAATATCTTTTCATTTCTTTGTGTCTTCTTCAATTTCTTTTCATAGTATGTTCTCATTTTCAGTGTATAGGTCCTTCACATCCTTTGTTAAGTTTATTTTTAGGTAGTTTGTTGTTGTTGTTGTTGTTGTTGTTATTGTTGCAATTGCAAAAGTTTTTTTTTTTTTTTATTTTTCTGAAATGTCATTGTTACCATATAGGTACACAATGGATATTTGTACATTAATTTTGTATCCTGCAATTTTTCTGTATTTGTTTATTGTATCTAAAGGATCAGATCATCTCCAAAAAATGACAATTTGACTTCTTCATTCACAATTTGGATGCCTTTTATTTCTTTCTCTTGCTTGATTGCTCTGGCTAGGACTTCCAATACTACTGTGGATAACAGTGGTGAGAGGGGGCATCCTTGTCTTGTTCCTGATCTTAGAAGAAATGCTTTCAGTTTTTCACCATTAGGTATGATATTAGCTGAGGGTTTGTCATATATGGCCTTTATTATGTTGTAGTACTTTCCTTCTATACTCATTTTATTAAATGCTTTCATCATAAATGGATGTTGTATCTTATAAAATACTTTTCCTGCATCTATTGATATTATCATATGATTTTTATCTTTTGTTTTGTTTATGTGTATATCTCATTGATTGATTTGGGTATGTTGAACTATCCTTGCATCCTATAATGAATCCCACTGGATCATGATGAGGTTCATTTTAATGTACTATTGTGTTTGATTTGCTAGTATCCTGTTTAGGACTTTTGCACCTGTTTCATCAGAAATATTGGTCTGTAGTTTTTATTGTTGTTTGTTTGGTTGGTTGGTTGTTTTCTGTGTTATTCTTACCAGGGTAATGTTGGCCTCATAAATGAGTTAGAAATTATTGCTTCTTCAATTTTTTTAAGGAGTTTGAGAAGGGCAGGTATTAACTTATCTTTGAATATCTGGTAAAATTCACTAGCGAATCCATCTGGTTCTGTATTTTTGCTTTTGGGGAGGTTTTGAATGATTGTTTCCCCAATTTCTTACTGTTGACCAGTTCATTTAGATTTTCCAATTCTTCATGGTTTAATCAGAAAGGTTATATATTTCTAAGAACTTATCCATTTCTCATAGGCTATTGAATTTGGTGGCAGATAGTCCATCATGGTATTCTGATATATTTCCATGATATCTGTTATAACTTCTCTTTCATTTCTGATTTTATTTGTGCCTTTTTTCTTTTTCCCTTAATGAGCCTAGCCAGGGGGTCATCAATTTTATTAATCTTTTCAAAGAATCAGCTCATTTTTGCATTAATTTTTTCTATTGTTTTTTGTTCTCTATTTTATTTTATTCTGCTCTAATTTTTATTATTTCCTTTCTGCTGCTGACTTTGGGTTTCATTTGTTCTTTTTCTAGTTCTTTAATATGTAGTATTAGGTTGTTTATTTGGAATTTTTCTTGTTTCTTGAGATAGGCCTTTAATGATATAAATCTCCCTATAATCACTTATATCCTGTTATCCCTATAATCACTATAAAATCCCTATAATTTTGTAACATCCCAAAAGTTTTAATATGTTGTCTTTTTATTCTTATTTGTTTCTACGTATTTTTTTCATCTCTTTCTTTATCTCTTCTTTGAACCAGTCATTCTATAGTAGCATGTTGTTCAATCTCCATGAATTTGTGGGTTTTTATTACTTTCTTTTTGCAGTTGATCTCCAATTTCAAAGCATTGTGGTCAGAGAATATGCTTGGCATGATTTCAGTCTTCTGAAATCTATTGAACCTAGTTTTATGTCCCAACATATGGTGTATCCTTTAGAATGTTTCATGAAAACCAGAGAAGAATATATAGTCTAGTATTCTGAAATGAAAGGCTCTGCAATTGAAGATTATGTCCATTTAATCTAATGTGTTGTTTAAGGCAGATATTTTCTTATTGATAATCTTTTTGGATGATTTATCCATAGCTGTCAATGAGGAGTCTCCTACCATAATTGGGTTTTTGTCGTTTTCTTTCTTTAATTCTGTTAGTAGTTGCTTTACAGATTTTGGTGCTCCCTAATTGCCAAATGTATTGTCCCTTTTACCATTATAAAATGTCTATCTTTGTCTCTTATTGCATTTATTTTTTTAAATATTTTTATTTATTGATTTTGACAGAGAGAGAGAGAGAGAGAGAGAGAGAGAGAGAGAGAGAGAGAGAGAGAGAGGGATACAGAGACAGAGAGAACTGAACTAGGCGAGCTCCCAGGTCAGCACATGGTTCCGCACGGGCCGGGGCCGGGATTCGATCCTCGGTCCCCAGCGCTGCAAAGTGAGCACTTAACCCACTGAACCATCCCGGCTTCCCCATCTTATTGCATTTTTTATCATAAAGTCTATTTTATCAGGTATAAATATGGCTACACCCATTTTTCTTTGGATGCTCTTTGTTTGGAGTATCATTTTCTACCCTTTTACTCTGAGTCTATATTTGTTCTTATGGCTGCGGTGAGTCTCTTGAAGATAGCATATAATTGGGTTTTGCTTTTAAATTCAATTTGCTATCTGTGCCTTTTTATTGGTGAATTCAGATCATTTACATTTAGGATGATTATTGATATGTGAGGATTTTCTCTAGCCATTTTAACTTTTATTTTC
This sequence comes from Craseonycteris thonglongyai, assembly GCA_004027555.1. Lineage (NCBI taxonomy): Eukaryota > Metazoa > Chordata > Mammalia > Chiroptera > Craseonycteridae > Craseonycteris > Craseonycteris thonglongyai. The sequence continues at coordinate 11,176 of PVKE010028397.1, read as the reverse complement.
TGGTAGCTCAGTGCCCTCATTTTTTTTTTTTTTCCCTTATGTTTCTGTCTATTTTAATTTGGTGGTATTTTTTCCTCTGTTTTCTTTTTTTTTTTTATGGTATGTGTCTCAGTTCTCAATTTTTGTGTGTGTGATTACCATACTTTTATGTGAAAGGAAGTTTAATATATCCAGTAGTCCTTTTTCTTCTGCATAAATCTTATTTCCATTCCCTTTGAAAATTCAGATATTTTCATCCTCCCTTTTTATGTTTTCTGTTGTCAAAAATTATCTCTATTTATGCTGTAAGCTCATTTTCGAGTTGCGGTAGCTATTGTCTTCTCTTTTTCTTTTTCGTGTTTACCTCCTTCAAACTTTATTATATTTAAGTGTATAGTGTCCTAAATTATTAAAGATTATGTTTTAAACATTTTTAAAACACACTTTTTGTTAAGCTTAGAAAAATGAGAGCTTACCTAATGAATTTTCTGAATTACAAAAAATAAAAAAGGAAAAAAAAGGAAAGACTGTTTAATAATAAATAGCACTATCATTTGAATTTTCCAATTAGATTTTTTTTAAAGACCCAACTTAATTTCTAATTCTCACTGTTGGGACTTCTGAAATGATCATTCAGTATTCACCCATGTAAAATAGAACTTTCTACCACTGGTATATAATGAGATTTGCTTTGTAAGATATCATTAACAAAGTAACTATTATAACTCATAAGTAGATATATTTTCTGGGCCAATTAGTGCATAGTTGAAAAAAATTTTCTTTTTCTTCTTTTTCTTTATTACTTCTTTTTTGTTTTGTTTTGTTTTCTATTTTAGAAAATAAAATAGTAGGTACTTTTATAGGAAAAAATGAATAGTTCAGTTTCATTTGGGTTCAATACATGCAGAAATAGGATAGAAAACAAACTGTTATAGAAATTGACACTTTTCTTTATATTTTCACGTTCAGTACTTGTTTTGCAAAGATCAAGGAAGTGTGAATATTGTCTACCAGTTGGCTGATTTAACAGAACTGTGCTCTACAAAGTCTCTAGCAGTCTAAACTTTTAATTGGATGCTAAAAATATATCACTTGCAGTAGTCAGAAAATTCAATATTATAAGTAAAAAAAGATAATAAACAAGGAGCCATCAAAAGCTATATTTATTTAAAGAGAAAAGGTTCCATTGGCTTACTAGAGAGAGTAAGTGAATTACGGTAAACTTCTCCAGAGCACCAAGCTCCCATTAACACATTGGAAGAATATCTGTAGCAAAAGCAAAGAACACTTTTCTGCTCTCCCTGTAACTTCAGGATGATGAAGAGCACAGATTATTCTATTTTCTACATTTTTCTTTATCTAGCCTTCTTATTTTGTCAATATTTTTCCTAGCCCTATTTTTAAAATTTATACTTTGATTTTGTTGTCTTCTTCCTTGGAGCTATCTCAAACAATTTGCAGAATAGCATTGATATTAGTGAAGAAAATTTTCATAATAAAGAGGTAAAATAAATATTAAATTTGTCTACTGTATCTATTGTCAAGGTCCTGTAACATAACCTATTAATTAGTTCTGCCTCTCGATAAACCGTTCTTCATTTTTCTCTCTTTGTATCTTAACTTGTAACATAAAAGTTGAAGTATATGGTGATTTCCAATGTAACAGTTAATGCCTCCTCTTGGAATCATTCATTCATTTTATGATCACAAACTTGGAGGTCTAATAATCAGACCTCTTTCAATCATTGAAAATCATGGAGTGTGCTCTCCTGCCCACTGGCTTCTGTGCTGGGAGGATACCAGCTCTGTGGCCCACTGGCCCTGGGCATCTTTTATACACTCTTCATTGTTCTTGGTGTCCAAGCACTAAATGAGGAGGTGAGAGTCAGGCTGTGGCCCACCGAATAGGCAGTTGCCACAGGTAGGAGTTAGCAAAAAGTGGAATAAAGTTACACTTGTCACAAGATAAACTGTTGGGAGCCAGTCATGAACCTGAATGGAAAGGTTTCAGGGGGCCTCGATGGCAAAGCCTCAGTTCCCTGGGCCTAATGGGAGGGACTGGCCTGGGGCCTTGATGGCAAATCTCCATCCCCCCTTTCATCTCCTTGGGGATGGGGGAGGGGGGGAGTTGGGTGATTAGATATAGAAAAAGGTGTATATCAGCTTCGAATGAAGGCCAGGTAGCAGACACCAATAGATTAATGGCCCATGGTCTACATGTCAAAGCCTTTACTGTAAGGGGCTATTATCTCCTGTAAAGATCTGTTCATACCATGCTTTGCTATGCTAATGCCTGTTCCTTGTAATGGTAAACTTTTGCTACATAAGATAAGCAATAAAGCTATTCGGGGCTGCTCCTACTGAGGACAGTCTGCTGGCCATTTGGTCGGTTTTTAATTCCCATCGCTCGAACTCGGGGACTTCGTTCATCCAGGCTGGTTCCTGGCAATAAACTGAATCACATTTTGTGTCCTCTGGGATTCCCATAAAACTTGCTATGAATGTAACATGTCAATGTGGATGGCTGCCTAACGAAAGGCAGGCACATAAAAGTACTGATGACTGCATTGAGTAAATTGATGAGATTTGCGGACCTGGGCTCATTCACTGAAAGGCACCATCCCTTTTCTTAAAATTTTGATTGTCATCTTGATAGGTAGTAACCTGGCTAAAAACTGTCATATTTATGAGGAGAATGGAACTTTGCTTTTTGGTGTCCCAGACATATAAACTGAAGACACTAGCTGGGTTGATTTTCAAAGTGTAATATAACTCCTCACATTACTTATGATAGCAAGATTAATATAAGTAGTATGAAATAACATCAGCAAAAACAACTTAAAAACAGACATAATTATACTAAATCTCACACCCACAAAATTATTATAAAGCTTAGTAATTCCATCTGGCCCAAAACACTAATGATAATTATTTGATGATTTTCTCTGAAACATACTTACTAAAGTCATGGTCAACTATTAATTTTTGTCTTTAATACTTTGAAATAAAGAGGAGTGGTTTGATGGTCCTTACAAGACCTCTGTAAGGTTTTCAAAAAGGATGAGTCCTAGTTTGTGTACTTATGTGGACTTAAACACCTCCCGAGAAGGAGTTGATGACATGAAACCACTCATATTCCTGACACATGAAGCCCACCAAAATCTGCTTTCCTCTAACATGTATTTGTTCTAGAAATCGAAATGTACACATATCTTTCAAGATTTGTATTTAATTTCTAAAGATTAATGGGCCAAATATATATTGGGTCTGGCAGCCACTGATGGTGCCATTGAACGCCTGCTGTAAGGAAAAAGGACGCCTGCACTCCCTTCCACAACCATTGCTCCACCAGGACAGTATTACAGACATCAAAACACTCTCCTTTTACAACAGTAGTGATATTAGTGAGAATTAGCAACTAACTCTTTAATACCTTTTGGTACTGCTGTCATTTTGTTATTGCTGTTGTTGTCATTTCACTTTTTTTGAAATACAATTGGTATACAGCATTGTATAAATTTAAGGTGTACAATGTAATAAATTGATATATATTAATCTTTTTTAACTGAAGATAATATAACCAAAATACAAATAACAACAACAAAAAGGTAATGAGCTTTGAAGTCAGACAGACCTTCCACCTTCCATCCATTTGACTTTTTAAGTCTTCTTAGAAGAGGGAGGCAAAACGATAAGGGAGAGAGAAATCTTTCTCAAAGAGAGAAAGATTTGAAGATGCTTCACTACTGGCTTTGAAGATGGGGGAGGTGACCACCAGCCAAGGAATGCAGGCAGCCTCGCAATGCTAGAAAAGGCAGGGGAACAGTTCTGCCCTAGACCACACAGAAGAAACTTGGCCCTGCTAACACCTTGATTTTAGGACTGCTATCATCCAAACTACATGAAAATACATCTGTATTACTCTAAAAAGCCACCAAGTTTGTGCTAATTAGTTATAGCAGCAGCACATCTTTCAGCACTCATTTCACTCGATTCCACATTGAGTGATGCAGCATGCTACACAGCTGGGGGTGAAGTTGTTTGGAAAGCGATTGGCAATATATGTCAACAGACTGAAAATGCTTGCATCATTGGACCCAATTGTACCACTTCTGGGACTCTATCACAAAGATAGCCCCAAATTTTAACAGTGCTCATCCTGGTATTATTTACAACTACAAATAAGTTGGAAATAGCATAAATGTCTAATAATAGGGGTGTGGCTATGTAAATTGTGTAGCATTTACATTATGTGTGAAACATTATATAACCATTTAAAATATATTTAAAGAAATGTTAATGATAGGCTGATCAGACATACAGTTTTAAAGGGGCCAGAAAACAATGGTACTGTGCCATTTCAAATAGTACATACAGCCATCCTAGACTCACTGAGCTAAATTCAAGGCGTCAGTGGGCTGACCATATGTACTGTTTGAAATAGGACAGTACTGTTGCTTTCTGTCCCATTTAAAATGCTATACCTGATTAGCATTTTTAATGACAGAAAAATAACTATGGAATAATAAGAAAAATATTAATAATACAAAGTATGTATATGCAGTACATCTTCACTACACTTTATTAAAAAATGCCTGGATATAAATAAAATGACAATAGAAAATACGGTAAAATGTAGAGAATGGTTGTACTTTAGATGAGTAAGTTTTATTTTTCAAATATAACAAATATATTTTCCAACTTTCCAATAATGACCATGTTATTACCTTACAATTATTACAGTATAAAGAAATGTTACGGGGAAGCCGGGATGGCTCAGTGGGTTAAGTGCTCACTTTGCAGCGCCGGGGACCAGGGATCGAATCCCGGCCCCGGCCCGTGCGGAACCATATGCTGAACTGGGAGCTCCCCCAGTTCAGTTCTCTCTCTGTCTCTGTCTCTGTATCTCTCTCTGTCTCTGTCAATAAATAAATAAATAAATAAAATATTAAAAGAAAAGAAAAAAAAGAAATGTTACACTATGTTGTTAACCCATACCACAATTCAATATGGAAACAGATTACTAATGAGCAAGTGACCCTTGACATATAACGGAAAAGAGCTGAGCTAAAATGAATCAAAGAACTTCACTCCAGCAACAAAACCAGGTCCCCAATATCTGTCTGGAATGATGTTGTACACAAGCCTGACACCCCAGGTTCTTTAGCTGCCACTTGAAGGACAGGGTTCTGAATTGCCTGATTCTGGCATCCAGCAGGGTCTGCATTCATGAGTCCCATAGTATGTTAGTAAACACATAAGTAGTTCTTAAGGGCTACACATGCAAGCATTTGCAGAAGCTATGTCTCTGAGTGCTAAATACAGAGGAAAGGGCAAAAACTCTGATCTCCCTGTCTTTCCCTGAGAAGGGTTTGATCACACACTTTACAAGCACCTGCCTGAGTGTCCAACTTCCAATTAGCACACATCTAGGGACAGACTGTGATCCTCCTCAGAGCCCAGGGAATCCGGTGGCACTTCCTCCACCTTCTCCCTCCTGCTTCAACAGTAAAACCAAGTTGCCAGCATGTCCTTAGATTCTAAGGCTTAGGAGAAGCTTGTCCACACATCTAGCACTCCAACTTTTTACAGCTGCTGCCTGAGAAATGGACCCCTAAATCACCTGGCCTAACAGCCACCTGATCTTCCATCATTAGTCTGAAAGAACAAAGAGGCCATCAAGAAACAATCAAGCCATTATCAATATAATGAAAATGGGTATATGGCTGGATACTTCCCAGACAGCCCTCATATAGCAAACAGTGGTAAATAGCAAACAGGATGCAGCAAAAGCAGTTCTCAGAGGGAAATTTATAGTCATAAATGCCTATGTTAAGAAAAAAGAAATATTTCAAGTAAACAACCTAACTTTAAGATAAAATGAAGTAAAAGAAATCATGGAATAATAATCTATACATTAGAAGCTACAACTTATTTTTAAATATAATTATCCAGGAGAAATTATGTGCTTTACATATGTAACTTTTATAGATAATTAAAGCCACTTCACGTTACATTCTCACTATTTCAGATTTTAATACTTTTATGGTCAAAAGTTTTGGATTTTGTATTATATATTCCTACTTATTGTTAGATTAGGAGTCAACATACATGATTTGTAGGATCATTTGATATTGGAAACATCATTTGAGTTTTCTATATTTTTTATTCCTTACTTACCAAGCGGAAATAAAAATTTATACTCTAGTTATCACACAAGGTGTTTGGGAATGTCAAATAAGATAATTTATTAAATCAGCTTCAAAACTGAAAAGTATTATAAAAAAGTAAGGAATGTTGCCCATTGAATTCTAGGTGGTCAAAGGCTATTAACACCACTGTCTGTTGGATACAAGCATAAATGATGTCACAAATTGTCTGACTACTCAGTGCTACTTGTTCCTCACTTCATAGACCAATATGCCATGCTTTTGTGAGTTCTGGAGTCTTCTTTTTAGAATCTAGACCTTGATTATTAAATAAGTAAGCAAAACAAACAAATAAGGAGCAAAAAGAGTCTCAGTGTTGGACACTGGGGAATGGCTCATGCCCAGAGGATAGAAAGTGGGCAGCACCTAAGCATAGAGAACTAAAGTGCACATTGCTTTATTGAGCTTTCGTTTTTATACAGTGAAGGTGTGTGGCAAGCCTATGTTGAGCAAGTTTATCAGCAGCAAATATATTATGACTTGCTCCTGAGGTTCAAATGATGGTTAACATTTTTTTTAGAAACAAAGTGTTTTTTAATATAGGTATGTACACTGTTTTTTTTTTAGATATAATGCTATTGTACACTTAATGGACTACAGTATAGTACAAATACAACTTTTATATGCACTGGGAAACCAAAAAGTCCATTGCCTCTCTTTATTGTGATATTCATTTTATTGCAGAAGTCTCAAACCAACCCACAGTATCTCAGAGGTATGCCTGTACATACATATATGTTTATTATCAATCGTTTTTTTTTATTATTTTTGACACAGAGAGAGAGAGATACAGAGACAGAGACAGAGAGAAGGGGGAGGACCCAGAACAGTCTCCATAGTTGCACATCATTGATTTTTTTCATGTAGTTTCATTCCACAGGTGGGCGCGGGGCTGCACAGGACAGGAACTGGGCTGGGGTCTCACTCCGGTGAGAACCGAACAGGGAACACTCCCCAGTTCAGCATATGGGTCCTCACTGGCCAGGGCCAGGATTTGATCCTCGGTCCCCGGGGCTGCAAAGAGAGCTTTTAACCCACTGAGCCATCCCGGCTTCCCCCTATTATCAATCTTTTAATTATACTAAAGGGGCAGTAATTCTCTCTTCTTTAAAAGAATCGGTATCCTATTTTTTATATAATTAACACTTTGGTCATAAATTTTAAAACAGCCTGTCCTGTGCCCTCTTGTAAGAGAAAAACATAGGATGTAATTTCTTGTCCTGTGGGAATTTCTTCTTCCCCTTACCATGCAAATTCAATTCTTGAGTATTTGTGTTTCTTCTATACTCATGGATTCTGTTCTGAGAGGAGAAGCTATGAGCAATATGAAACAAATACTGACTTCTCGAGAATATTATATTAATATTTGCACTTTCTGAGTCATTTTGATTCACACAGGTCAGAATCAGGATTTAAATTAGGCAAGTTCTGACTGGGCAAGATATACTGTTCCTAAAATGGAACACAGAGAACGAAGGTGTACCAATAGTGTAAAATGACTCATCAGCAACACAATTAGCCTTTCTCAATTGCCTGCCAAGCACTTGGTAGGCCTGGACCTGGAACTGCACAGCCCCTGCCAAAGGCTCCCTTGACTTCTGGTAATCTTCCTAAGGTACTGAAAACTATTGATCCTGTTTCCACACATCTCAATGTTAATCGGCTTGCCCTCACGCATCCCCATGGACACCACAGACCAACCTGACCTGTTAAATAAGCAGAGTTGACTCCGATTAATATTTTCTCTCTGTGACGTTCAAGAGTTAGAAGCTCCCAACTGAAACAACTTTTAATTTGTTCTTAAAATAAGACTAACATTTCGAGAAGATCCTCTCATATGAGTCCTTATATGTGACAGTGATTCAGCACTGTAATTGGTATCTAGAGAGATGGTATCAGAACAAGACCTAGATGAAAGACAAAAGATAAGGAGAAACAAAACAGGCCATACAAACTTTGAAATCAATTAATTTAAATACTGATTTATAAATTTTTAGTAATTTGTGATTATCTATAATGTAAAGTGGAAATAAAATGTACAGATACAGATACTCAGCTCTCAATATACTGATCTTAATAATGCAGGAAAAAAACTTCCATTATGGCATATTGCTGCAATGTATATGTAATCTGAATAATAATAATAATAATAAATTTAAGACTCCAAAATGCCTATAGGAAGACAATATGAGGAAATAAAAATGATCTCTGTGTATTTTATTTGGTTTTTGGTTTTTAATTTGCTGATACTTTATGAAAGTCAAACTCTAGATGAATAATGAAGATGAATTTTATGATGGAGATTATGAATCTCCATCATAGCCTGTATCGCTCAAAACAGCACTGGCTTTATGTATCATGTTTTCCTTTTTTTTTTTTTTCTAATTGTGTCTGCTTCAAGGATAGACTGTTTCTCCCCTCTGTTGTATGTCCTGCAGTACTCTTCACAGTGCTGGGCACAGAGTAGACACTATCAACTGATGAGAAAGAAGTCAGGATTCTATTGCCCTCGGTGCCTCTGAATGCTTCCTATGACAGTAATGTAAACTTCCGTCAGTTTTGTAAAAACCATCAGTTAGGTTTTCCCTCTTTTAAAGGAAACGTAAATGTTTCCTGGTCTGTTGCTATTTATTCATACTTTATTGTTATGGGAATAAGATGATACTTCAAAACTTATCCTTATGGATGAAGAGAGTTGCAATCAGCATTATATTTGCTTCTCCAGAAATCTTCCAGGACATCTGTATAGGGGCCAGAGAGAAAAAGACCCCAGGGGTAATACCAAAAACCCCAGTGAGGAAGGAGAGATCTGATGTATTTTGTGTAAGTACATATTTCTCTTGGCCTTCTACCTTCTACTCCCACCATCAAACCTGAAGGAGCTCCAGGAACCAACACTTTGTAATTCTCTGGTCAAAGTCTTGCCTCCAATTCTCCCTTGGCACCACACTATTGACTTTAACTGTTTGAGAATTACCTCAAAAGCCCCAATCCCCAAGGTCATCCCTAACTGTCACGTTGCAATTCCATAAGGCTCTGCATATTCCCAGTTATGTCCATGCCTTCCACTTTCCCAGATTCTGAGATGTTTCCACCATGCTGCCTAGATTCACAACAAGTCATCCCTTCTATTGTCATCCTCTTCTCGTATTTCCTAACCTTCTTGTGTCAACAGAAATCTGGTATTCAGGGGGACATTGAACCCTACAGCCAATTCCAATAGAGGCCTTTCTCCCCTAGACCTAGAAGATGGTAAATGTTCTCCTTGGTCACCACCTAATCATGCTGCTTTCAGGCCATTCTCCTCCCTTTAATTTCAAAACTCATTGTAACTGTCATCTATTGATCCCAAATCACTCCTCCTCATTTTCCAAGAAGACTCTTGGTTCAGGCGTTCACTCTGATAGTATTTTGGTCCTAATTCTTAGTAATTTCAATATTTTTGTAGTTAAGACTTCAATCATCTGAGCCACTCTCACGGTTAGAGCCTAAGTCCTCACTGTTACCATTGTTTATGTGGTTGTACTACCCTCATAACCTTGGATGCGTACATCCCAACCTGTTTTCTAATGCCTTGTACCAACTAGCCTTCCACCCCACTGAAACCTGCAATTCATTGAGTCTTAAATCTCTTTACTGTTTCTCACTTTCTTGATGGTTTATTTGCCCTTCTTACCAGGATAAAATTCCATAGTCAATCCTTAGCATGCACCCTTAGTTTCCACATGCTTGGCAGCCCATTGTTTTCTCTGACTACATTCTCTTTAAATCTATAACCATAAAAATCAAGTGGGTTCTTTATTCTGTCCAACAGTCAAAGGATACCCCACTCTCAAAAATGACTGTCACACGTTCTCTCCTCCCAAGTTCCCATACCTTCTCCTGTATCCTCACTCTCACCCAATGACCTTTCTTCCTATTTCACTGATAAAATTGAAGCAACTCGTAAAGACCTTCCGTAGATTCTCACCATTGCTGCTGCCCACCCATTAGGATCTACAGTCATTGACTTTTGCTTTCTACCTGCTACCAGAGCTGCTACTATTTAAAGCCTTCCTTAATTCCTAGTTACTAGATCATAGCTATGAGAAGTCTTACAAATGCAGTATACATTAGTATTTCCCAACCGTAAGAAGCACTAAAGGAATATGAAAAGGATATTTCATTGCAAAAGGTACAGGACTTTTCATAGCAATTTGGCAATAAAGGAGATTTTACTATTATTCTTAATATAGGCAATAGATTGAAGAGAGGAGAGACACGTATGAGCATTACAAATGACTGTGGACAGCAGTGAAGTTATGGAAAGATCATTAGTTTGGTGTGTAAATGCTAATTTAAAGGAATGACCTTGGGAAATAGGCTAGAGTGGTAAGTTAAATTTGCATCATAATTTTTCCACTGACTGGCTTTATCATTAGGACAAATTATTAAACAGAAAAACTCTTTGGTTTCTTATATTTATATCATAGCATTGTCTCATATATTTTACTGAAGATTAGATACACTGAATCATATAAAGTACGCCTAGTATGTGTTCTTTTCATGTTTGCCTTTTCTCTATTATTATTTAAATTTTTTAATATGTGAAACATAAAAGTTAGAACATTATAGTATCATTTCCATACTGTGAAAGGTAAAAAAGGCACACATACATACACCCCACTCCCACACACACACACACACACACACACAAAGATGTCCTTGTCATAGTCTCTAGAACCTTTGTATATTGACCTACTTAGAAAAGAGGACTTTGCAGATGCAATAATAGATTTTGATATGGGAAGATTATCTCCCATTATCTGGGTAGGTCTAGTATAATCACAGGGATTTTTAAAAGTAGAAACAGGAATCAGAAGAGTGAGGCAAAGGGAGATATGACCACAGAAGAGGAGGTCAAAGTGACCCAGTGGGATGAGAAGGTTCAAGCTATGCTTTATAGTTGAGCCGTATAAAACTTGCAAGAGGGACAAGGCTCTTAGGAC
>PVKE010028396.1:0-20946 GCA_004027555.1 Craseonycteris thonglongyai | reverse complement strand
AGAAAGCAATATCACAAAGAAGTAACTTGATTTATCCATGGTCTTATATCAAGAATAAAAGAACAATGCACTGTCACTTAAAAAAAAAAAAAAAAAAAAAGGGAGATGCCAGGATGGCTCAGTGGGTTGATCGCCCATTTGCAGTTCCAGGGTCCAAGGATCAAATCCCTGCCCTGTCCTGTGTAGACCCATATACTGAACTGGGGTGAGACCCCAGCCCAGTTCCTGCCCTGTGCAGCTCTGCTTCCACCTGTGGAATGAAACTATGTAGAAAACTCATGACGTACAACTATGGAGATTGCCCTGGACCCCTCCCCTTTCTCTCATTCTCTCTCTCTCTGTCAAACAAACAAACAAACAAACAAACAAACAAAACTAGTTTAACACATTTATTACATTGCTATTTTAGGTGAAAGGTGATTTAAACACATTATTTTGAAATTAAAGGCGTTTTTGCTTTGCCTTTTGTTTCAAAAATCCTTCTTCAATTCTGGAATCTCTGGAGATTTTCAAATTTCCCAGAACTGAATTCATTCAAGATGGTTTAATAGGATGTGAAAAGACTAAGATGATCACCCTGGGATGAGGACCTCTCCTTTGATCACTCTAATTGAGGTACTGGGAATAGATTGCAAGGCAATCAGGGACATCAGTCAATTCAATACTGAGACTTGAGAAACTGTAAACATTTTTCTGAGTGCACACATGAGGAAGGAACTTTCTTACTTGCCCTAGATCTTAGAAGAAGCACCACAGAAGGAGGTATTGAGGACTGGGGGTGAATCAGGAATCTCTTTCCGTGCAACAGGGGAGGGGATTCTTTGAGTCTCTGAGTATCAATAGCAATTCAGAGTATTTGCATATCTGTCCTTGAAATGCCTAGGCAGTCTCATTTCCCGCAGTTTATACTCACTTGAGTAAATGCTCATAGGTGCTTCCTTGGGGAAGCTATTATAATATAGGCTTATCATCTTGTTATAGGTCCTTCCCTCTAGAGACCTGGCTATGTCTTCAGTGAACTGATTCTAGGTCTCAAAATTTTCCCAAGAAACCTATGTATAAAGAATCATCATAAAAAAAAAAAAAAAGAATCATCATAGCTCATCTTTTTAAAGGCGAGTCATTCGGGGATCAAATGATACACAGTGTTGTCCAAAATCTGGCTCACGTAAGGCAGCAGGTACACAGATGTTCTTGACTCACTCAGAGGTAATTTTTCTGGTCCTCTAAGGGACTGGCATTCTTTTTTATACTTTTTATTTTTTTAAAGATTTTATTGTATTGTTTGAGAGAGAGAGAGAGAGAGAGAGAGAGAGAGAGAGAGAGAGAGAGAGGAATAGGAAGGGCCAGAGCAGTCTTTATAGTTGTACATAATTAGCTGTGACATGATTTCATTCCACACAGGTAGATGTAGGGCCACATGGGGTGGGAACCAAACTGGGGGACTTCTGCTAGGTAGGCAAGAACCTTTGCTGCCATCCTGGCTGTTACCAGTTGTGCCACAGTTCAGCATATGGGTTTGCATGGGCCGGGGTTGGGATTCAATCCCTGGATCTTGCAGTTGCAAGGCAAGTGCTCAAACTGCTGAGCTATCCCAGCATCCCTGAAACTGACATTCTTGCAATTATCAGCAACCTACACATTATGGCATTGGCCTATGAGATAAGAGCTATTATGGTGGAGAAAGTTAGAAGATTCTGACATAACTCCTGATCCAGCCAAGATATGAAATCAAAACAGTTTTTTGGCAAGGAGGGGATATGGCAGGTCATGGGATTAGTGCCACTTTGAAAGATCTCCATTTAATGGACTAGTCCAGGTCTTGCAGAAATCGTATGGATTTGGGAGAGGGACTGTAAGCAACTCTGCCAAGTAGGGGCCATGACTGCAATGGGTGTGGTCATTGATTTGGTGAATATATTATTTCCTGTTTCAACTGGGAGTGTGAACAACAGTTTCTATTCCTGCAGAATACATTACAACACAAATTTATCATTTTGCTCCAGGGCTAACTCAAATGGCCTATCCACAATTATATTATACTATAATGTGAAGATATCTGGATGTCAAAGTAACCATCACCTTGATTTATCATTGATCACATCATGCTAATTGGGTAAGATAAGCAAGAGGTGGCTGGAGGGTGGAGATGAACCCTGTTAACATTCAGGAATGAGTTATAATATTGCCACTTCAATAAAGATTTTTTTTTAATCACCAAGTAATTATGGATGGTACAAACATCACCTTTAAGATAAAAGACAAGTTGCTACATCTTACAAATTTTATTATGAGAAGGAATCACAATATCTATAGTCCCATTCTGAATATGGAGTGTGAGGGCTTCTCCTGCCCAACTCTGCTTCTGCCTCCTTTCCATCACAGGTGCTACTTCTCAACACCCCTTTTGTAATCGTAGCTCTGCCTCAATGTCTGTTTCCTGCCATAAAAGATAAGGCCAGATTTCTCTCTGCTCCATCTTCCAAATATTTGTAACTGGTTGAATAAATTAGGCATGGATCTACTCAGCAGAACTCATGTCTTAGAGTCAAGGGGAGAGGGTATATGAAACCTCAAACCATGCCATCCTACTTACCATCTCCAGAGCACTGCCCTGCAGGGTCTCAGGCACTGGCTGAACTATTACTAATGAGTCCATTATTTTATTTTGGCTTCTCTTGATTGAGGTTTCCATGGCAGGAAACCCCAGATTAAAGATGGGGCAAGATCTATGTAGCAAGGCAGAAGCTCTAAAATCATACCGAAGTAATGGCAAAATTTTCAAACAACTGACTATGATCAAAGAGGAAAACATCAAGGGGAAGAAACTACAAGCTGGGGTCAGATAATGTGGCAGAAATGTTTAGCTCACAGAAGTCCTTGAATGCTTTGCTGAAATGGTCTCCCTACCCAGAAGGGGTAAACAGGGCACAGAGAGATTATATAGAAAGCTGTTTTGTTAAACTAGGTAATAAAGTATGGGTGCCTGATGGTAGAGCATGGCAGTGAGAATAAAAAGAAAGGGTTGCATATGAGAAATGCTAGGGGTAAATCAGAAAAAATATCAGGCAATTGGATGTGGTAGAAGTGAGCAGGGCAGGAGTGAGAAATAAGAGTGTATCCCATGCTCAGGTTTGGGGTGTTCAAGAAAAGAAGATTGACTGAGCAGATGGTCAGTTACGTAGGTTTTCACTGAGTTCCCTTTGAGAAACTCCTGCTATATCTCGCTGAAGATAGCCAATGGGCAAAGTGCATACACAGCTAGGTTCTAGCAGCCCCCTGACTCTCCAGAGCAATTTGAGTTTGGAATTCTTTGGGCACACACCTTGCCATGATTGTAATATGTGTGGTCCTCTCCTGCATAATTAGATTAGCATCGACACTCTGTATATATGTGCATTCCTCGTGACTTGGAACGCATTTCCCAGTCTTAAATAGGAGCTTCATAAAATTTGATGAAATGAAGCAGTTCATAGAGGGAGGAGAGGAAATGAATATATTTCATTTAGAAGGAGGCCCACAGGCCTCCTTAGAATTAAGGCCAATTTCCTGTGCATTTTAATTTAATGAGCCATTCCAAACATCGGCACATGGGCAGCTGCCCCTCCATTAGATGGGCTCATATGTGCTTTCTGAATTGAACTTGACTTTACAAACAACTTTCTGATCTCATGAATGGAATCATATTTATTTAAAAGCTATGTAACATCACTGTTTACACGTGTTTGCCTAACTTATGTTGAATACATTCATTGGAATTTACCACTGCACAAGAGAGCCTATTTCACTGGACAGTTATGGTGGTTAGAAAGGTTCCCTTATGTGGAACCAAGATCTCCACCCCCTACATTGTTTATGGCATGTTCAGAGTTCTTCCCTCTTACATGAACTAACTTTGTGCCTGACATTTGCAGTCAATCCACCTCTTCCCTTGAGTCATCGATTTTCAAGTTTGACTGTCCTCCATTTCTTTATTATTGTCTTTGTTCGTTGACTGCCAATTCTCAATACCTTTGTCCTCAAATTAGCCAGTTTTTATTTTTCTAATGCCTCAATATTTCTAGTTTTAACCATAACTCCCCTTAAAAGTTCCCTATTTAACCATACATCACAGCGAGTTTTGAGAAGGATCAGACCCATGTAAGTGCCACCACGATCAATACATCGAATATTCCCATCAGCTCAGAAAGCTCCCCAGGGCCCCTTTGCAGTCAACCCTAATCCCTAGCCGAGGTTATGGCTGCTTTCTGTTTCTATAGGTTAGTTTTGCCTGTTCTAGGACTTCATATAAAAGAAATCACTCAAATACTCTTTTGTGCTTTGTTTCTTTCACTCAAAATGTTTCTCAGATTCATCTATGCTGTTATATGTACCAATAGTTCTTTCCTTTTTATTTCTGAATAGTATTCCATTATACTATAACACAATTTGTTAAATAATTTACCTGTTAGTGGTTATTTGCAGATATTTGGGTCATTTCCAGCTTGAGGCTATTATGAATAAAGCTTTTATGAACATTTATGTACTAGTTTTTGTGTGAACATACGTTTTCATTCCTTTTATTTGAAAACCTAGGAGTGAAATTGCAAGGTCATCCTATGAATTTTGAAATACAGGAACAGGGACCATCAAATTATACCTTTCCTAAGTACAAAACAATCTTTTTCTTACTCTCCAGGAGATGAGACGTCTAAAACTACTTCTTTCATAGACACATAATAGGACTGTCTATGTATATTATATTCAAAAAAAGCACAACAATTCAGCATCAGGCAGATGAGAGTTTGAGGCTCAATTCCGCCTCTGGTAAGGTGTGATATTTGGCAAGTGACTTAATTTTCTTAAGACTCAGTTTTCCTTACCTGCAAAATGGAGAGAAGAGAAATATCTGTCTCATTGTTGTGAGTACATACTGAGGTTTAAAAGATAAATGAAAAGCATTTATCCTAATGCCTTACATAGAGTAAATACTAACTAGATAAATTTACACAGCACCGTAAGCCTCAGAATGTCTTAGAAAATGCGTTGTCTAAGTGTTGTGAAAATGGAGACTGGCCACAGCACAAAAGAAAGCCATGAACTATTAAAAAAATATATTTTTCAAAGGCAAAGGGGGAGGGGCATAGTGGCACTGATGGAATGAACCATAAATCTTTACACAGAAAGTAAGGTTTTCTTTTCCTCCAAGAAACATCACTCCTGCTTTCCTGGAAGATTCAAGTCCTAATAAAATATCTCACATTACAGAGCACTTTCTCAATTACTGGATCTTGAACAAAATACATCATATTAGCCTGAAAGGACCTCAGTCAATACTGGTTTGGATTACTTAAAGAGGTCACAGGCAGAGTCAGTTAAAAATCAAAAATAAAAAGGCAAGGGGATTTAACACAATTTAGCAATTATTCCTGGAGCTCTTACCTCACAACTGAAAGCTTAGATACTGTTGTAAACAAACCTCTTAAATCTGACTTAAAAAAAGAAATGAATAGTTATGTGATGAAGGTCAGAAATACATGCTAATATGAGGAGTATAGAAGCACAGACAATGAATATTATGGGAGCAGTTATTGGGAGCAAGTGACATCATACAGAGACTCAAACTCATTTGGCTAACTTTGATGAAAGTGAAAATGATGTGCTCTTAAGACACTGATCTTAAAGGAGGATAACAAGAGACTGATGTTTCGTGTGAATGACAAAAGAATCTGGAACTAATAAATTCAGTAACTTAAACTGATGCTTCACATCTTACTGGACTAAACAAGTGGATTGACTTATATTTGGGCACACATGGCATTTGCTGACCCTCACTAGCAAAATTAAACTCATTAAAGCCTCAGCAGGTACAGGCTTGTGAATTAGACACCACTGAGTCTCTCCTCAAAGACACAGGGCCTGTCTGTCTGCCCGCAGGCTGTGGTTTTGGTCATTTGGAGTCCATTGCCAGTTGAAGTGAGCAATGCCAGACAGAGTGTTTTCTAGTTTAAAGAAAGTATCCATGTTGTTAGCAGCAGGAAGGAGTGGGAAATTACCCATGAACAATATGTTTTTTATAGCCTGGGGCAGAAGCAGTGGAGAAAGTGAGGATAAAATTGCCAGTAGCACCAACCACTATTTCAAGGCCTTAGGAATGATTTCAGTACTTTGACAATACATTCCAAATATAAACAACTGCAAATATCAAAGTTTCCCCACCTTGCTGGTGTATGTATTTGTGTATGTTTGCATATGCATTCATATGTATATATTTTTGACTATAGTATTCAAGATTACAGAGAGGGAAAGAACTCAATATTGGTATAATGTAAGGTTTCTTTTGCCTCATAACTTGGAATCATAAGTTGAAATCAGTTTGCCCAGCATTGGGAGTTTTTGAAGTAATAAACCATCCAAAAGGGGTAAGTATCTCTCAGCCAAAAGAGTATATAGTGTTTTGCTAATATCTTAAAATTATTGCCAAACCTGGACATAAACACCAAAAAACAATTTTAGTACAATCTCAATTTGGGAACCTTAGTTTAATCTTGAAAATATGTGCTAGATACTGTGTTGGGTGATTGAAATACATTATTTCACTCCTTGGAAGATCGTTATATGTTGTTCTTAAAATTCTTAAATATTAATCTCTTTGAATTACAGACAAGGGACTTTGAATTATAGACAACGAACCTTGAATTACAGACAAGGGACATTATTCTCAGAAAAGTGACTTACTCAAGGTCACACAGTTGTGGGGCTGCAACAAAAGTCAAATCTGTGTATATCCAAAACCAATGCAGTCCTTCAGAGACAGAGATAGAGATAGAGAGATAGAGAGATAGAGAGATAGATAGATAGAGAAAGAGAGAGAAAAGAGAGAGAGAGAGAACAGGTTTGTTTCATTCTGATTTATCCTAGACCCAGAGGCTAGGACAGTGGTGAGTGCATAGTGAGTTCTCAATAAATATTAATATTTATTCAGTGAATGAGTAGATGGCACTGCCTTCAATAATGTCTATCTCCTCTTTACTCCATCTTTCCTCAAGGACATTTCTATTTCATTTTTTAGAACACACATACCCCTCATGTTTTGACTTTTTAGAAGTGTAATTGGTTGGGCTGCTTCTTTAGTCAATACAATCAACGAATTGTCCTCTACCTGTAGTGACAGTTTGACAACACAGGAAAACTAGTTTTAAATAAGACATATCTCCCAAGGAATAATATAAACATTCAATAAAACTTAGTGTTTGGTTCTAATAAATGCAGGCCAATAATGTCTATAATTTCTGCTGGGGAGACATAAAATTGCCTCATGTAAGAGCAGAAAACGTTCTTAGAGATCAGTGGTTAGCGACCTTCTACTGGACTACAGTAATAACCTCCTAATGGGCCTCCCTAAATCCACCCTGGCCCCCTCCAGTTCTCTTTTGTGTTTATAGCCAAATTAATTTTCTTAAAAATGCAAAGACGTTAATTTCAGTTCCCTGTTTGGGACCTTCAGGAAAGCCCCACTGCTCTGACAATGAAATCATTTTCTTGGCCTATATGGCTTCAAATGGAAGGGGCGGTGTGGGCCAGACCACAAGCCCAGTGCTCCAGCCACAGTGCTCAGCTTCAGGCATCTCTAGATCTTTGCATGTGCTGCCTCCGTCCCTCTTTTGGGACATCTCCCTCATCTGTGCTTCAGATCACTGCAGGGCCACTCTCTCAAATATGATTTCTCTTGACCCCAAAAGAAAATTAGGCTTGTTTGGTTTGCAGGCTCATGAACACCTGCTCCTTTACTGTAGATTCCTTATCTGTTTGTTTTCATAAATCCATGTGAATGAGTATGGCACTCGCGGCGGTCTTCCCAACTAGACTGGTTCTGTTCTTGCTCATCAATGTATCCCCAGCACAGTGCTCACCACAAGAGTAGGTTGGTCAATAAATACGTAAGTCAATCACCTGGCACCAACCTCTCCACCTTGTTTCTGTGGAAGTGCACCAGGAGGGTAACCTTTGTGGAAACACCCTGCAGTCGTCCCCTGAGGACTTTGCACCTAAACAGACCTGAACAGCAAGGTCGCTGCAGAGGAGAACCAGCACTGAGAGGGAACGTCCTAGGGCTGACATGGGCCAGATGAGGTAATCACCCCAGAGTTGATAAATGTCATGGAACAAGAGAATGAGTTTGGATCTTAGATGAGGAAGAAAGCCATTATTGAAGCTAGAAAAGCAATGTCAAAAGTCAGGTTCTATAGCCAATGGTAAAATAGTAAGCAAGCATAAAATAATAAACCATCTCCATTATCAGCAATAGCAGCAGCAACAGCAGCAGGATAAACAATAATCAGTTTCAGCATCATCCAGGTAGAAGGTCCACAATCTAAAAATGTTGAGAATGGTCACGAATGGGCATGCATGATGAGATAAAACAGGAGGTGATGTAACAAACATATGAGCAAATCCCTGGGATCTGAGGGCTTACCCGTTACTTATGTAATGGTGGCTATGGGATGAAAATGCTAGCGTGCCAAACATTAACATAGGTCATTGGCCTTCTCGAGAGCTAGTTAAAAACCTTCTGCTCCTCACCTGTGACCTTGGACAAGTTCCTTAATATTTCTGAGCCTCAGTTGCATCATCTGCAAAATGGGGACAGTAACATTTCTGGCTTTTTAGAGCCATTCAGGGAATTTCATGAAGTCAGTCATGCGAAGTGTTTGAAATGGGGCTAGCTCATGATATGGACTCAATAACTTCATCGTTATCACTAAAAGGCAAGACTGGGAAGGTGCCATCTAAAAACACATTTTAGAAGAGGAAGATGTAACAGACTCAAAATGGTTAGAAATAAATGTGGAGACTGATAGGTAACATTGAGTAAAATCTCCTAGTTTTTCCTTTATATCCTTTGGGGGAAAGGCCTGTGTTCTCTAGAAACACAAATTAAGAATGATTGGCCCATCTTAGTATTTCTCAATGTCCAGAGCCTACTAGCCCTTTAAGGTGCTCTTGCAGAAGAAAGTCCATGCTTATAAAAAGTCTGGGGAAAATATTAAAGGCTCTGAGACATCTTACCACAAAAATCCTCTCACACTGTTTCAGTTACTTGATCACAGTACCCTTTCTATGTTATCATAATTAGCATGCCGAAGAGTATATGCACTTTGTGAATTGCTTACGCACCCCATTCTTTTGCATTTGACAGGTGAGGAAATTGGGCCAAAGAGAGGCACAGTGATATATTTTCTTTAACTCTTATGTTTGAATTAGAAAGAAATATGTAGCTCTAAATATCCAAACATAGGAGAGAACGCGCTTCATGCAAAAGCCTAACTGATTCACTGAGGACTTATTATGCTTGCTTCATTAACATCTATCTTTTTAGTTTTTAATTTCTAAGGTTGGGTAGGCATATGACATTGAAAAGGGAAGCAATAAAGACATATTCCTAACCCAAACTTTCTTTATAATTTCAGAATATGATTTTGCCAAGATTTAGATGTTCTAGAATACAGACACAAGTATAATGTAAAGGAAAAAAAAGGTCTTTCCTTAGCTTCCTGTTATCATAAATCAGATGAGATGGTAACCAGGGGAGTGTGGGTGTGAGAGGGTGTGACAGATTACATTTTAAAATGGCCACAGCGATATTTGCAGTTCTGCATATTCACCCAGTGCCTTGCTACGCTCATCAAGAATTGCAGATGACTTTGCCTTGAATCTGAGTGGGAAGGGACTTCTGTGCCCAGCAGAGTACAGCATCGACCTGTCTTCCTCTCAGGACACTTGCCCACAGAACCCGACCCCCATACTGTGAGGAAGGCCAGGCCACGTGGAGAGCCGACACGCAGATGCTCGGACTGACTATTTATGGTCTTATCTAGTCTCAGCCCACAGCCGGTATAGATACATGACTAGATGTCATGTGAGATATAGCTATCATATAGTACTATATATAATATGTGACACAGATATATCACAGATATATGTGAGTGACAAAGCCTTTAGGTGGTTCCAGCCCCAGCCCTTGAGGTTCCAGATATTGTTGAGCAGAAACAACCCATCCAAGCTGTGATGTGTCAGTCAGAAACATACCTCTGAGCACATTACATAGTAGAAACACATACCTATGAGTATGTTACATGGTTGTTTTATGTCCCTAATGTTTACAACTGGAACAGGAGATAATTTGCAAAGGAAAAGGGAGAAAAGCAAACTAACTTTCAATGTATCCCTACTATGCCCCTTTGAAGATACTCATGCTTTATTAAGTCATTCATATTATATACAGGGGCTGTCTGGAAAGTATCCAAGTATCTAGTCATGTAATATAAAAAAATAGAAAAAAAGGCTGGATATTTTCTGGAATACCCACACACATACATATACATGCATTATACATATACACATACTTATACATATAAAATACACACATATATGCACACACACATATACACACATACATATACATATATCCTACTTCATATATATCTCCCCTACTTCTCTCCTGTCAGTCATGTTTCTAAGTGTATTTTATTTAACTATCATAACTATAGAGAGAGTGCGTTACTTCTATTTTTCAGGTAAAAAGTTTTATATGTGAGGGCCATCCAGAAAGTATCCAGCCTTGTAACCATTCTCATTTACTGGTAATGGCTGGATTGTTTCTGGACAGTTGTCATATGTGAGCTTCATTTGCCAGTGTTGGTATAAATTCAGTGCCCTCCATATACAGGGAGGAAGGTGCCCTTGGTCCTTAGCCATTCACACAAATGCTGGATTTCTTACGAATTCCCATTTTTTGGCAATAGTTGTCATGTACCCTGGTCAGGTGTGTCTCTGTCATATGCCCACCACACTAGCCACCGGATCTTCAAGAAGACCTGAGTCTTCTGTTCCTTTCATCTCTCTGAATAGGCCCTGAACTAACCTGAGAGGTGGGGACAGAGTGTTCAGCCCAGGTGGTACTTCTGTATTACCACACTGGCATCAGTGGTACATACCTGACAGCAAGTGGAAGGAGTGATCCAAGCCACAGCCACACATCATGCCTGAATGGCTCCACCTAGTACCCTGGACCGAGTTAACAACATAATCATAAGCTATAACCTCACCTTTCCCTCTGGATTACGTCCCGTAGGTTTCTCTCTTTTTTGATTTGGTGACCCAACAATAGGCCTTATCTCTCCAATGCCTTTACTCTTTCAGTTTGATTCAATTCATTCTCTCAACAATCATTTATGAAATGCACCCTGTGTCACATGTATCAGTAGGAAGCAGAACACCTCTTAATCTGTGGGCACTGTTCCATGAAGCATGTGTTCGCCTGACCCACGCCGGTTTCAGTGCGGTGCTAAGATGGACTGTTTTTCCCTTGAGTCAACTCAACACCCAAAGAGCGGACTGGGAAATATGCTGTGATATTTTGAAACAGAAAATGTGGCATTTAACAAGTCATTTTTAAAAATGTCAACGGCCTGGGTTCAAACCTTAGGACTACATTTTATCAGCTGTGATCCTAATGTCATTCAGGATTAGGTTCTCCATCTATAAATAAAGAGTAAGAAGTTTCCTTCTCATAAAGATGATTTTAGAATAAAACGAGATCATCTGTGTAATGGGCATAATTTAGCTCCTGATGCATATGAACTCAGTGCAGCCTCACACGAGGTGCTCAGTATTCTGAAGGTGAGTCCTGCATCAGACATCACTGACTTCCGTTTTGCACCTTCTCCTGGTGTTAAGTCTACACGTGGCTTCAATTGCCCTTGTTTTCCTTTTTCTCTTTTTTTTTTAAATAGGATTATATATATATATATATATATATATATATTTATTTATTTTTGACAGAGAGAGAGATACAGAGACAGAGAGAGAACTGAACTCGGGGAGCTCCCAGCTCAGCATATGGTTCCGCACGGGCTGGGGCCGGGATTTGATCCCTGGTCCCCGGCGCTGCAAAGTGAGTGCTTAACCTACTGAGCCAGACTGGCTTCCCCATCCCTTGTTTTTCTTGGCAACAGGTATCCTTTGTGTGTGTCAGGTGCAATTTTCCTATCCTCAGCTTTACATGTCATTTCGCAGGAAGCAAATATTCTGGTCCGCTGACCTGTAAATGATGGTGGTCCATCAGATGGAAGCTGCTCAGATTTGGGCATGTCTCAGCTGGCACCAAGTGAGGCTGGATACCAGGGAGCCTGGGGAAGAGGGAGAAAGGCCTCTGAATGTCAGGGGTAAGGAGTGCAGGGCCTAGGAAGCTGTGAACATATACTATTTGCCTCCATTCCAATTCAACCTCTGCTGGTTTGGGGTTCTATCCCCTTTGGCCAGCTCCCCAGCCTCTCTAAGCTTTGGGCTCTCCTTGTATGAAGTGGGTGTAAGAACCACAGCATCCCCATGAGAATATGGTGGAAGCTGAATGAATGCCTGCATAGTGCTGTGCGCAGTGCCTGGCACAGCCTAAGCATTTCTGTTGCTCATGTGATTTGATGCCCTGCCATATCACCTCGGGTCCTTACCCAGCCCCCCAGAGCTGCACGTGGTGCCAACCGCAGACATCTAGCCGGCTGTGGATTTAGCGGTGGCCATCTGGCAGGCGGAGTCTGGGGGTGCTGGGAGTGAGGGGGCTCCTGTGTGGGGATCAGCAGCATCTGCTTCTGGGAAACAATCTCTCTGTGCTCCCTGGCATGCCCTCTCCTCATAACTTCTCCCAGAAACGGGGACACAGCTGAGCCCCACCACGTGTGGAAACGGGCACAGCCCCTTCCTCTCGGCTTTATCTGTGTGGAGCGAGGGCCGCAGCACCATTTGGCCTGACGTGCAGCTGCTGGCGTGTGATGGCTTTCCCAGCAGTGTCCCCGCAGGCTCTACAGTTGTCTTTACTAGAGGAGAAGGACGCCTATTGCTCAAGGAGAGCCACAGAGAAAGGAACGCGTGTTTAAACAGGGTTGGGCAATTTAATTTGCCACATTGAGGCTAGCCAATGGCTCCCACGGTGGGCAGAACGGCTTGCCAGAGGTGTCCAGGCCCCGATCCTGCAACCGCTGATGGTGTGACGTTACATAGCACAGGGGACTTGGCTGATCTAATGACAGTATGGACTTCAAACAGTGAGGCTAACCTGAGTTATCCAGGCATCCCCCATCTAATTACAGAATTCTTAGAAGCTGAGGACTTTCTCCAGCTAGACAGAGAGGGTCGTGCTAGGAGAAATTAGAGTAATACGAAGAATGAGGGGGATTCGACTCCCTGTGATGAGGTGGTCACTTGGAAAGTGTGAGGAAAAAAATGTGGGCATGTCCAAGGAGCAACGACAAGTCCCCAGCTGCTAGCACTAAGGAAACGCACTCTAGTTCTGCAACCACAAAAGCTTAGGTTTAGCCAACAACCCGAATGAGCTTGTAAATCCATCACTCTCCACAGTCTCCAGGTAAGAACCCAGGCCAGGCGACGTCTTGTTTTGGCCTTGAGAAACCCTAATCAGAGGACCAATGAACTTCTGACGTGCAGATCAGTGGGATAATAAATTTGGGTCAGTTCAAGCCACTAAGTGCGTGCTAATTGGCTAAGGCACTAATACAAAATAATGACAACTTCTCAAAGCAAACTGCCAGTTCTTTAAGACAGTGTTGCTTGTCCTGGTATAGTCCTGGTTTTCTCTAGTCCTTCATCCACACTCCTCCTTGCAATGTCAAATGTCCCTTGAGATCACCATTCCTGACTGCCGTTCTCCAGCTCTGGCTTTTTCAATGGGGACAAGACGTTTTTCTTTGGACAGGCATTGTTCCATATATTGCAAGACTTTTGGCATTTTGGACTGTTTGGGTCTTTCATGCCAGTGGTGTTGCCCAGTCATTGTGGCAAGAAAAATAACCCCCCTAGGAGTGTTAAGTTTAGGCATCTCCTTAAGCAATATGTAATTATTTAACCAGTGTGCCTTGAACAACTTCCAAATACCAGGAGTCTTGTAATATTGGATAATCTGAGTCAACAAAATGCAGTTCCTGCCTTGGAGTGAGTTACATCACAGTGTGACAGTTTTTTATAATTTTTATTTTTTTTTATGTGTAGACAAAGAGACAAAAACACATTAAGGTAGCTTAAAAAGCTTCTGGAGATAAGACAGGATCATACAGTGGACAGTGAAGTGATGTATGTACTATGTTCTTTTCTGGAGTGTTAAGAAGAGGTCTACCTCTGGAGGTTGCCTGGAGTTGAGACTTAATGTTGAAAAGGGTTAAGAGAAAGAAAATCTCAAGCAGAAGAATGAGCAAGGTCAAGCCCTTTGAGAGGGAGTGAGCTTGGTGTTCACAAAGGCCGGGAAGGTCAGGGCACGTGGTGCAGAATGAGCAACCAGGAGAGATGGGAGTAAAGAGGCACGAGAAGCAGGTCGGGCCAGATCACACGGGACATTCTAGTCTATGGCTGGGAATTCGTATTTTATTCTGCATGCAATGGCCTCCGTCAGAGTGTTTAACAGTCTTTATGGACAATTTCAAAGTCCCTTGGTAAAAGAGTATAATAAGTTACCCTGTGCTAATGCAATTAGTCACCCAGGTTCCCAAGGCCAGTATTGTCTACCCATAATGCCATTCACTGTCCTCACTCCAGATTTCTCTGAAACAAATCCCAGACACAATAAAATGTCATCTCTTAATATTCTTATTTTAAATATTCTCAATGCAACTCTTTTATTAAGGTATAGCGTTAATGTCATCATGAAACCTAAAATGAACAATAATGACGTAATACTGTCAATTGTCTTGGAGGGTTTTAAGCAGGAAAATGAAGTGGCCAGGCTAACATGTTGGAAACCTCGTTTTTGAATCCTGTGGAGGGCAGTGTGTGAGGTAAGGGGGCAAAGGTGGGGGCGGGGAGATGAGACAGGAGACTGCACAGCCCTGGGAGCCAGAAACGATGCTGGATGAGCCAGGGGGTTCGTGGTGGGTGGAAATAGCTCAGCTGTGGGTTGGGAGGGAAAAGGAGGAATCAAGGATGACACGGCATCCAAAGATCAGGAAAACTAGTTCTGGGAGGGGGTACCAATACTATTATAAGCCCCAGGAACACAGGCTTCCTACATGTGTCATGCACCTTTTCGCCTGCAATCGTCACTTCTACCATCTTCCACACCATCACTTAAACTCTCCTTGGCTCATGCTTTCTCTTCCTTTGAGGCCTTCTCAATGGTCTATTTAGTAGCATATGCTGTTCCTATCTGTATCTAATTTAAAGAAAAATCTTAATATATTCCTGTGGTTAAAATCTTAAGTAATGGTGAAAGTCTTGTTATAGAAAACAACCGTGTCCAAAGCCTGGCTCCACCTTGCATTAAACTCTCACCTTAGGTGAGTTACGCTTACTCACTGAGCATTTCTTTTCTGAGCTACAAAATGAGGTCATGTCTAGCATCACTGTTGGCTGATTGGATAATCTGAGACCTAATTAATATGAGGCTTTTTCTTATCTATTTAACACTAGTAAAAGATGATATACTACCATCACCACAGCAGTTATTGTCACTGTTATGATATTTAATGTTCTCACCAATGAGAGAGGAATGGCAGTCACTTGGGATTCTGCTGCTTGTGCTGGGTTCCAAAGGCAATACATTTGGCTCAACCATCAGAAGTGAGAAGTTATGTACCTGGGGAATAAAACCACTAAGCTCTAGACACTGTGACTGGCTCTTCGATAATCGTGGGTGGAAGTCTTGAGCTTAATCCCCTTCAGGTCTAAATGAACAAACAGCAGGCTTTACTTGAAGCTGAAGCCTTTCACAAGAGCTTCATTTGTATAAACGACCTGCCTCTCCTATCCCTACCACATGCATGCATGCACTCACACACACTTGCAGTGTGGTGGTGGATTTGGCCTGTCCCTTCAGCCACTGAGATTTTGCGTGGCCATGACTGAAGAGTTCAAGAGGAATCTCAAAATTTTACGCTGCAGAAATTTTGATCACAGCCACCTACAAATCCCAATTAGGCAGCTTGCAGCAGAGGCATGAGAAGACAGTTTCTGTTTGTTCCCTGCGTCTCATTAATGGCGTGCCTTCACAGTGGGGTGCAGACAGAAGTGATGTCAGCAAGCAGGACAGTTAACAGATGGGTCACAGATCACTCTTCCCTCTGCTGTGATGTTATGTAAAGGCAGGAGGCTGAGGACCAACGTAAGATGGGAAGTTAACAGAACACATAGACCGCAGCTCATTTTGCCTCTCAGCATTGACTTTCTACTCGGACAGACCTGAATTGAATCCAGCTTCGAATGTCGACTCATTTAGAACCTTGGGAATGCCTCTGAACCTCTCCAAGCTTTCAGGACTTCCTCTGTTGCAAAAAGCTAGGAAGGGCAATATGTCCCACGGGGGACTGGGGTAAGGATTAAGAGACTGTAAAGTGGCAAGCATAGCATCTGGAGCACTATTTTGTAATTAAAAGTAAGTTCTCTCTATTCTTTTCCTCTGTCTCCTCTGTCAGTGGAGGAGCCTGGTTCCAGCAGAATGTTCTTTGATGATAAAACCTGTGGTATGAGCAAATGACATCACACACACAGACACACACACAGACGCACACACACAAGCTTTTTTTCCTGAAAACAAATTTGCCATTTCTTATTTAAGTCAGTCTAGAATACTAACTTCTCCAAGACACAGACTTAAAAAAATTGTCAAATGAGTACCTATGGGTCACTTTAGAACAACAGTGTCCAACCTTTTGGTTTCCCTAAACCACACTGAAAGAAGAATTGTCTTGGGCCACACATAAAATACACTAACACTAATGATAACCGATGAGCTAAAAAAAAAAAAAAATCATTAAAAAATCCCATAAAGTTTTGAGAAAATTTATGAATTTGTGTTGGGCTGCATTCAAAGCTGTCCTGGGTGACACGTGGCCCTAGGGCCATGAGTTGGACACACCAACTTGCTTTAGAGATTTAAAATCAAAGACAGAGGCAATGAATAATGACAGTAACTATTAACATATCCTTAAGTGATCATAAATGTGAAAATACTACGAGTACATTAAACTGGAATACTTTAAATATCTACTTGACAAAAATACTTTACCCCTGTTACTTTGTCATAATAGCCTTACTACCCTTACACAGTCAGTTTGCATAGGAAGTTAAGACCCCTAGGGCATAAGCAACTTGTCTAGGTTCATGCAGATAAAGTGGTCAGGCCAGGCTGTGATTCAGTGTGACAGATCGAGAGAATGACCCTTCTGCATTGTGCAGAGCTGTCTCTCTTTGAATGATGTGCTATTTTGTATTAATCACTTAGTCGGAGTCTTTTATGTCTTCAATTAGCTAATGAATTCACTAATTTTTAAAAATTTATTTATTACATTTCCCAGAGTAACATTGATTAGCAAGATTATACAGGTTCCAAGTGTAGCCTTCTAGAATACATCATCTATGTGTTGCATTGTGTTCACCACCCAGAGTCAGTTCTCCCTCTGTCACCATATATTTGACCCCTCCCTCCTCTACCTCCCCACCCCCATTACCCTTTGGTAACCACTAAACCACTGTCTGATTCCATGACTTTCTGTTTCTTTGTATGTTCCTCTTGTTCCTTTGTTGCTGTCAGTGTTATATCTCCATGCTAATTCACTAACTCTATAAACTCTGAGTCCCAACTACAAGTTCAATGCTCCCATGCCCTCAGGAGCTCACAGCAAATACGGGAGTGGTATGAACACATTGACTCGTATTAAGCCCAGATGTGATAAGGGATCCAGAGGGTGGTGTGGGGGTTGCTGAGAGTTGAGGTGATCTCACTGTCTGAGAGGCGGGGCTCTGGGGGTGGTTTTAGGTAGAGTCTATGCTTTTATTATACTCAGGGGGATGAGTGACCAAGCAACGAGCAGCAGAAGAAATAGACTTCTTGTTTCTTGGGAACAAAAAGCTCTGTGGAAAGTTATTGATCATCTCTTTTACACCTGAAAATTGTTTATATTAATTGCATTATTCCCTCAAGAAAATATTTGTATGTTTTAGTGGTAGTTACTGTTAACATTCTAGTGCTTTCTATCTGTGGTTTTCTTTCTACCTATGTTTATGTGTCTGTATGCACTATATGTTATCCATTTTATACAAAATTAGATTCATTTACTATTTAACTTTGCCAACATTTATTTTCCACAGGTCTTTAATTATCATTATTTAAATATTCTCCAAAATCATGCTTTGGGATGTCCTCATTATAATGTTATTGCCATAGTTAATTAACATTCTCCACTGTGGATTTAACAGTATGCATTTAATCCATTCCAAGAGGGGCTGCGCTCCAAGAAGGTAAGGAGCACACTCCCATCTATGCATTTATGCATTCACTCTCACACCCACAGCCCCAGAGTCAAGGTTTTGCACATAGTAGGTACCCAGTAAATGCTTGCCAACTAACTGACTGTAGTTGGGTATTTAAATTATCATCATCATTTAATTTCTGCATGCACGCGTGTGCGTGCGCACACACACACACACACAGTCATACTTTAAAAAAATTATCAGCCCAAATCTTAGTCTGGTTCTTCACATTCTTTTCGGTTAATTTACTAAAAGTGGATTTTTTTATTTTTCTGATCAAAGGCCAAGGTAAACTTGCAATCCTTTGATACGTGTTGCCAAATTTGCATTGCACTGAGGCTGTAAACAATTTTTTCCTCCCACCACTAATGTATGACAAAGTCCTTTCCCTGTACTCCTGCCAACAGTGGATATTATTTATTTTTTAATCCTTGCTAATTAGAGGGTAGGAAATGGTATATTATTTCATTAATGAATAGTAAGACTGAATATTTGCTTGTGAATTTATAGTCTTTGTAGCTCCTCCATGAGTTCTCTTTTTTCTTTTTTAATGTAACTTTAAGTTGTGGATAGTGGATATTAGTGTGAGTAGAACTATGCTGGTTATGTAGTTAGTTATATGCTTTATATTAAAATATATATTTAGTTATATGTATAAGGTGTGTATATGTGTATGTGTGTATTAGCTGTATATTAGTAGATGTATGTTAGCCATTGGGGAATAGCAAAATTTGTGAATAAATATGTATGTGTGTATGTTTTAAATGAGAATGTAATGGAATAATGCATGAAAGTACATTGATCCCTGAAATATTTATTTTCAGTTGTGAGATGTAAATAATGCTATCTGCTGGGAGACACACAGCAAAATAATCAAGAGCACTGACTCTGGATCAATACTTCCCGAGTTCAAATCCTGGCCTTTCTACTTACTGGTTATGAGGCACTGGGGAAGTGAACCAACTTCAGTAAATCTCAATTTCTCAGCCAAAATAAAGTGGGTTAATTGTGCAACCTACTTCATGCTGGTGTAATGAAGATCAAAGGTTTTAACAACTATGTACATAGAAACTGGCTGACACATGTGTTCAGTTAATTTTAGCTAGTTTACAAAGTTAACAAACAGATTAGTTAAGCATACCCAAGCATACCATAGTAACAGTTGTCGGGAGATGTGCGGGGTGGTGAGATAGAGGATCATTATCAATGAAGTAGGGTTGGGAGAAAGGTGGTGATCTAGAGAAGATGGTTAGGAAGGTCAGCAGGTGGATGGGGAGAAAGCCAGGCAAACAATGAGGAGAGGAACTTTCAGACAAAGGTCCTGCAGTGGGAGGAAGTAAAAGGAGGTGAATATTGCTGGGTGGGGGTATAAATGAGCAGAAGAGTGGGGAACTTTAGGGACAAAAAGTGGGCCGAGGCCAGAGTCCTCAGGTCCCTCTGGACCATCAGAGAAGGTTTTTTATTCACCTTTCTAGTAACAGAACATATTAGCTCTTTACACAAAAAGTTAAGATTTTAAGGGGAAAAAATATAGGAGATGCTTTGAGTTGAATTTATTATACATATTTGTAGCAAGATAAAATATTTATTTTATTGCATTTTTAACACCAAAACCACACATGTCTTTCAAGTCCTAATGGACAGAGAAAATCTTCAGCCATTTATAAGCAAGATGCAAGCAGGAAGTCACCAACCCTGTATCTCATAGGAGAGTGGTTGTCCTCCGTACTCCCCAGATTACAGGTGTCTTCTTCATGGTTCCCTCTGGCACTAAGAGATTGGCAACTTCTTTATACTCTGTCTAAAATTTGGATCAGCTTATTCCCTCTTTTCATAGTTTAGCCACTGTGACTTCATCTATGTTATGTTGGTTGTTTTACATCTTTAGAACCCAAAATTTGCTGCAACAAGAATGTTGTGTCACTATCAATGTTAACAATAATAGAAGACAGACCGAAAGAAAACATTGGTAACACATGTCTGTCTGTATGAGGGGGCTTGACTCTAATCAACTTCTGCTAAACCCGTATTTCTTTAAACCTGGGGGTATGGCTGCTCATTCCTTCTTTAATCTAATTTATTATACTGGACAGCAAGTAGATAACACTGTACTTTCATCTTTATCTCAGGATTTGAAAGGGGTGTTAATCATTATATTTCTTCTCCAATCCAGGAACACCTGTACAACAAAGATGTTAATTGACATCTACAGAAAGTTGTTATTCCAATATTGTATCATCAAGGTAATCAAGTAACCTTGCTAATGCTTCTTGCATGTTTAAAAACTGCGAGTGGCCTAAGAGGTATGTAGAATACTTAATTCACTGACCACAATACTGACTCATATGTTAATTTTTAAGTGGCAATTTATAGTCACTTGTAAAATGTTCTATTATAAAATTTAAGAAGTCAATCAATACTCCTAGAGCAACAGAAAGAGCGCAGACCTTTCACTCAGATCCATGTAGGTTTGAACGCTAGTTTTTGTCACTTGCTGCTGGCTACAAAGAATGTCTCATTCTCTTTGATTTTTATTCTATCTCACTGGTCTCCTTATAGAGTATAAAATGAAGATATTGTCACTGCCTCATTTGGAGATCAATCTAAACGTGATAATATTGAGTTAATATATTCGAGTGGGAATTACTTACGCAT
>PVKE010028395.1:0-20946 GCA_004027555.1 Craseonycteris thonglongyai | reverse complement strand
TTGAGGGGCAGGGATGGGAAGGTGGGAGTGGGAGGAAGTAAAACAATGAAGGTTCCACTGGCAATTCATAAACGTGTACTCACAAGGACACACTGAGCAGGGAGGGGGTGGCAGGGAAGGAGGGGGAGACGAGTGAGCGCAGCAGGAGCTGGAACCCTGCATCCTTAGCCTCTCTCAGCTACTGATGAGCTGGGGGACATGGTACCAGCCCTTGGCTCTCAGGGCTTCCATTTGCGCCTCCAAACTGGAGAAGCACCTACTGGTGATTCTCAGCGTTGAGTTCTCTTTCCCTGGCACTAGACTTCTCTGAGGCCCTGCTTTCTGTTATTTTCTCCTATCCCTCCAGCTTTGGTTCCCATGTCCTAGAAACTGCTGTTGAGTACTGAGTTCTTTTAAAAAGTAACTTTTTAAAAATTGTGTGTCCTT
The DNA here is from genome assembly GCA_004027555.1 of Craseonycteris thonglongyai. NCBI lineage: Eukaryota > Metazoa > Chordata > Mammalia > Chiroptera > Craseonycteridae > Craseonycteris > Craseonycteris thonglongyai. Next base: position 20,520 of record PVKE010028395.1, on the reverse strand, counting down.
CCACAGATGGTCTATTCAGTCACCTTTTTACAAAAACCAAACGACTCGACTGATCAACCTGTAAGGCCTTGTCTCTGGGAAAGTGAGCAGAATATTCCTTCTACGCTCTGAGTCTGTGCTCACACAGATCAGAGATTTTAGATGACATGCCCAAGGCGATACATGCCTACCTTGTGCATGTATGCAGGACTCAAAGTCAGGTTGACAGCTGTAGAACCTAAACTTTTAGCCATCTCACTCTCCTGCCTCTTGGGCATGATGATGCAGTGAAAGTGTCAGGAAATTCCTGGGAAAGTGTCAGGAAAGGGCAGGATGGTCATTGCCCATTACGGTGAGGACTCTAGGTACGGATCTAGTTGGATGTCTTTGGGCCACTTCACTAAGACCTAACTCTCTGCCTTCACCTCCTCCATCTGCTCCCACATGGGTCCAGACCCCAAGAAAATGTCTCTGAAAGTTCATTGATTAGCAGGAACCAGACTTAATTAAGGCTGTGCCTCTCCTTGCAAGATTAATGAGGATGTGTGTTAAAACCTACCCCCTAGATCATTGTGGTTTTCCTTTTGCGTTAATTGAGACACATTTTCACCTTCATTTCACCTGGAGCTTCTATTAGCAGTGGTTCTTACAGCCTTAGATTTCAGGTTCTCTCTTCTTTTCCCCATATCACCCTAACTCCTATTAAGAGTTGAGTAGGGAGTTGAGTTAAGGCTTTGAAACAGATATGCAAAGCACCCAGGAGAGTTTGCAACTTTAAAAGATCTTTGTAAAACGTAGAACAAAATGATAAAGCAAATCACTTTCTAATCTTATCCTATTGGTAAATTTGGGTTTTCTTAAATCAGGACTCCTTCTTTCTAAATCTGACTGCACTCACGTGATGAGAAAAATACAATTGAAAAAAGAAATCCTATAAATAGAGTAATAGGATCTTCAGGGCTCATAATGCAAAAAAGAAACAAAATCTAGCTTCTCTCTCAATTGCAACTTTTAAACTTGAAATGCTCAATTTCACTAAATCGTTCCCAATTGACATATTGAAAACAGAGCCCAGATAGACTCAATTATAGTTCTTTCCAAATTAGGATTCATCTAGTCTGCACCCTGGGCTCAGACCAAATTGGGTCTCTTGGCGCTGCCTCCCTCATGCATGCAGCAATCACACCCTTTCTGTGGTCAGAGGGCACTGAGTATGAGCAGCTACCCGATGCCAGCAATTACCTCCATGGACCCTGTCATTGCTGGGATGTGGGCACAGGGGAATAAAAACCAGATTGGATTGGCCTCATCCTACCTCTACCCCATGCCACAGGGGGCTTACAAAGATGTTTTTGGTACCACGTGGCAAGAAAATTGCCACAAAGAGACCTTCAGAGGAGTCTCTGAGTGGCTTAACACTGTGATCAGCAGGAAAGCTGTAAAAAGAGAAGGGGGAAATTTTAAGGGAAGGTCAGGCAGTATAAGCAGTCTCAAGATAGTGTCAGATGAAGAGTGAACATCTTTGAGAATAGATGGTCCAAAAAAGAGAGACCATTTTGAAGAACAGACAAAAGTGAAAATAAGTACCATAAGCTACACTACAAAAAGAAGACAATTCTTCTAATATCTAACTGCTCATGATACTCAATGTTTGTTTGACAGGTACAATGTTTTGTAATGAAGTTTTCACCTCTTCCCACCTGTCCCTGTAAACCACTCTCTCATACACATATGAAACAAAAGAGAAGGATTTGATCTTACCCACTAACATTTGTCCCTTCCCTTTGCTGTCTTCAGAGTTTCATTTTAGTTGATTTTCAGATACTTAGAAGCATACAATCAGGAGTTAGTTGATACTTTTACTGTTACTACTACTACATCTACAGTAGATTCTCAGTTAACCAGAGATTGGTAAACCAAGATTGGTAAATGCCGGATAAATGTAAGTAGACTTTTCATTAACCAGAACTCAAGCAACTGGCAAAATCTAAAGCAACAGGCTTGAGGGTATGGGTTGCTTGAGTTCTGGTTAACAGAGAGTCTACTGTAATAATAATAATAATAATAATAATAATAATAAATAAGTAACAGCTAAGATCATTGAGTGTTTACTGTGTATCAGGCACTGTTCTAAGCATTTTGTAAGTATGAACTCATTACTCCTCCTAGTACCTTCCTCATAGGATCAAATGCCCCCCTTTTATAATAAAAGTGGAGGCATAACCTGTCTGTATTACATGTCCAAGGTTTTGCAGCTCGTAAGTGAAAGCATACTAGAGAAGTTGGAGGAAAATCAGAAGTCTGAGGGAATGAGGCTCAGTCAGTCCACATAATGTGGGCCTGGAAAGAGAAAAACCAAATGGGCTTGGGACTTAGAAAGACTTTGGGGATACCAGAGTGACAGCATGCGGGGAAGAACTAAGAAGAGAAAAGATGCTTTTCACAAACATTGCTATCAGTTATGAATTGGATCAAATTTAATGTTCTTCTAGGGACATAAGGGAATGTTGAGTTTCCTTCTATAGTAGTCTATAAGTTGGATCCAGTTCTCAGATCACAGCACCATAGAGACTGGCACATAAAAAGACCATGTTTTTATGAGGGATGCATATGTAAAGTGTTGTACGGTTTCACATACATACAAAGTCTGACAATTGACTTCATGGACTTGCCACTGTGCATTATGTTGGCATCATTGTACAAACAAGTTGGTAAGGTTTCAGAACCTTGGGTATCAGTGTCTCACAGCTGTGTTTGTGTTGACATGTGGAGGAATCTTGCTGAATGACATTTATTATTGTTCCTTTTTGTGTGCCATTATGAGAATGTCAGAGCTTGAATTACAACAATGAACAAACATTCAGTTTCCTGTTAAACCGTGCAAGAGTGGAAGTGAAATCAAGTTTATGTGGATAATGCCATGAAGAAAACAGCAGTGTACAAAGGCATTAAACATTTTTCTAAGGGAGAGAAAGCATTGCTGATGAAGAGAGGTCAGGGTGGCCAGTAATGAGCAGAACTGGTGAAAACATGGCAAAAATTTGTTGAATTGTATGTCAAAATCATTGGCTGAATGTGACAAGCAAAGCAGACCAAGTAAACCTTAATAGAGAAACAGGAAAATCTTAATTGAAAATCTTGGCATGAGAAAGGTGTTTGTAGAAATGGTCCCAAAGGAGCTCACCGATACACAAAAGCAAAGGAGAGCTGATGTTTGCCAAGACCTTTTGGAGAGGCAACACAATGTTTGAGGCTATGTTATCACTGGTGGTGAAATATGGGCGTACCAATATGACACTGAGAGAAAGCTTTGAAGTCCACAATGGAAATCAGTCAATTCTCCATGACCAAAAAAGTTCTGCCAGTCCAAATCAAAAGTCAAAACAATGTTGCTAACCTCTTCTGATATCAAAGGGATTGTTCATTATGAATTTGTATCAACTGGTTAAATAGTCAACCAGGTGAAAAGGCTGCATGAAAAAGTTAGATGAAAATGACCTGAATTTTTTTCCAACAACTCATGGCTCTTGCATCACGACAGTGCACCAGCTCACACGGCACTGTCTGTGAGGGAGTTTTTAGCCAGTAAACAAATAACTGTATTGGAATACCCTCTCTACTAATCTGGTCTGGCCCCTAATAATTGTTTTCTTTATCTGAAGATAAAGAAAATATTGAAAGGAAGACATTTTGATGACATTCAGGACATCAAGGGTTATATGATCATGGCTCTGATGGCCATTCCAGAAAGAGTTCCCAAATCGCTTTGAAGGGTGGACTAGGCACTGGCATCTCCTAAGAAGAGTACTTTGAAGGTAATCATAGTGATATTCAGCAATGAAGTGTGAAGCACTTCTTCTAGGATGAGTTTGTAAACTTAATTGTCAGACCTTGTATAATTACAGCCTTTTAACTTCTAATGGTGCTTACTACCAAGTGCCTAGTCTACTTATAACCAGATGGGAACTAAATCAATGTCACTAGCCAGTTTATCAGTTTTTCCCAAATGCCTTATCATCCACTGCCCACAGTGTCACCTGCTCAGCATGGCATCCTCACATCCTCAGTTACCTTGATAGTCTTCTTAGGGGAGGATTGGAAGCAGCCATTGATTTTGTAATACCTCTTTACTGAAGTGTGTTTGAACCGAGCATTTAGGAAAAAACAGATCTCCTGAAAAAGCAAAAATTGATGCGAAATAATCATTTTATAAAATGACCCACTGAGAAAAGAGAGCTTCATGGTTGTAGTTTAAGAGATATCTTGGGGAAGAGAGAGTCCCATCCTGTCTTATTAGCTGATTCTAAGCACTTAGGAAAGTGTCCCATGCTGCCAACTGAACATTAAGTGAAGTATAAGACAGGTCTTTGCAAAGGCCTAGCAGATATCATTGATCTCTTCAGTAACTATTGATTGAGCACCTACTATGTGACTTGATAGACACAGATCTGGGCAATAGGGGTGGAGTAGTAAAACTAAATAACAACAAAAATACCCCATGAACTTTCTGCCCTCAAGAAGCTTACATTTTGTATTAGTTATTTATCTATTGTTTCATAACAAATGGCATCAAAATTTAATGGCTTAAAGCAATGATCATTTGTTCTAAATTCTGTAGGTTAGCAGTTTGGACTGGGCTAGGTTGGGCTATTCTTCCCCTTGTCTCACCTGGGGTCACTCATGCAACTGCCGTCATTTGGTGCCTGGACTGGAGCATCATGGTCGGAGATGTCCTCACTCCCATTGGGCAGCTGGTTGGGCTAGCTGGCTTCCCTAGGAAAGCTTAAGTCTGCTCCACACGGCCTCCCTTCCTCCCATAGACTAGCCTTGTAAGTTCTACAATGTCATCTCTACAACATGCTATTCGTCAAACCTAGTCACAAGGCTGGTCCAGGTGTAAGGGGTTTGCCACCTGTTGATGGGAGATGCTTCTAAAATACATTGCAAATGACATGGATACAGTTTGGGGAGACATTTGTGGCCATTCAAAAAGAAATCTATTTATATCTGACTGGTTGAGATAAACAGCAAATACATATAACAAGGCTTAGGCTAAGGTGACCAGATGTCCCGCTTTTGGCGGGACAGTCCCGATTTTTAACAATTTGTCCTGCGTCCCGTGGCATTTTAAAAAAGTCCCGATTTTTGGAAAGAATACACGACAAACTAGGGAACAGCGGGAGATAGACCAAATTTTTAATCAAGAACCCCCCCCCCGGTCAATGGTGTCCTGCTTTACCAATGTTAAAATCTGGTCACCTTAGCTTAGGCAGAAGTTTCCAGCACTGTTTCCATGGGGCTGTAAGAATTACCTGGAGAGGTTTTTAAAACATACCGCGTCTTCCACTGCTGACCAGTTAAACCAAGAGTTGGAACTTGGGAACTCACATGATTGACCAGTTCCCCAAGTGGCTCTGATTTGCAGCTAACTTTGAGAATCACAGGTTAAAGTGCAATGAAGAAAAAATTAAGAGGGTCCAGGAATCTAGACCAACACGAGAGTTGTGTAAGACGTGGGAGTCAAGTTAAGACTAAACAAAACTAGACAGCCCGCCAGCCTTGGAGCCATTGGAAGAGGAGAGGAAAGGGTGAGTGAAAATACTCTCATGTGCAGGTGGAGAGGAGGCGGGGCAGCACGAGCAGATGTGGTAGAAGATGCCTTAGGGGAAAGTTCTGCTCACTTTCCTAGAGACAAAGACCTTACAGTTTGATCAGTCATTTCCCTTGTTTGTTTGTTTGTTTTGTAAAAAGGTGACTGAATGCACTGTCTGTGAAAGAGCACACAACTTTCAAGAAGTTACTTTTTAATAGAACTTGCTATACAACAGCAGTTTCTAGGACATGGGAACCAAAGCTGGAGGGGAGGAGCATGTGGAATAGGAGAAAACAACAGAAAGCAGGGCCTCAGAGAAGTCTAGTGCTGGGGAAAGAGATCTCAACGCTGAGAATCACCAGTAGGCGCTTCTCCATTTTGGAGGCTCAAATGGAAGCCCTGAGAGCCAAGCGCTGGTACCATGTCCCCCAGCTCATTAGTAGCTGAGAGAGGCTAAGGATGCAGGGTTCCAGCTCCTGCTGCGCTCACTCGTCTCCCCTCCGTCCCTGCCACCCTCTCCTGGCTCAGTGTGTCCTTGTCAGTGCTGCCAGTGGCACCGTCCTCATTTCCTAAATAAGGAAGCCTTCAGAAGAAAATATGAAAGACGCAGGTCTTCAAAGTGGATGGAAGAAACACAAAACCAGTGTAGTATTATGAAAGAACTATAGACCACACATTTCTTAAAGGCCAGAACCACGAACTCTCATAACACACACACAGTGTAAGTGGCAGCGATAGTGAGGGGACAATGCTCATCTCAAGTGTGAGTTAGGAATTGAAGGGAATGTGCACAGTACCTAGTCCTACATTGGTAACCACACTGAGTCGGTGCTGCGTCCACTCTTGTTTCCTCCCCTGCTTTCTGGCTTGGCCCCTGACTAGCTCTGTGACCTTGAACGGGTTACTTCATCTCTTTGTATCTCAGGTTCTTTATCTGTGATCCCACCCATGAAAGCAATTCAAACGGCCAGGTGCCAAAGTTTAAAGAGGAAATGAAGTTTCCCAGACATCTCACGGTCACTAGCATCAGCAGGAAGCTGTGGGAATCAGCACACCTGCTGAAAGAAAACAGATTTCTTGCTGACAAGTCCGCATAGGCTCTCTGACCAAATCAGAAGAAGGTTTACATTCTGCGTTAACTGATTTCTTACCACTGGGCTACTTAACAAGGTCACATTTCCCTAGGGCAAGAAGAGCAAGGCCAGGCATCCTTTTCCATCCTGGCGCCCCGATGGGAGCCTCATATTCCCTCATGCTCTGGGGACTAGGAGGGGGTTTCTGGCATCTGCAGTGGCCGTGTGGTGCAGGCTCCAGGCAGCTGGGAGGCACCTGAACCATGCATGCAGCCAGGCAATCAGAAGGGGATTACGGGGCTTGATGGGGTGTGCAGAGAAGGCCTCTGGCAGAACCAAGTGGAATCTAGAGGCCTTGCCAGGCCACGCAGAGCATTTCACATCCGTGATCCAGGTCAGTCAGGGCTGCCAAGGTTCGCTGTTGCGATGGCTGTGCCAGCACAGAGGAAATTAGCCTGGTGTGCTGGCTGCCTATGCCCAGCACACTATCCCATCCCAGTGTGCAGGGCTAATGAACTCTGAAGTCCCCGTTGCCCTTGTGGAGATGCCAGCAAACCTTTCCTCCCTGGAATGGAATTTCCTTGTGGGAATTGTGTCCCTGATATCTTACCCTATGTGACATGCATCGAGAAGGCTGCGTGTTGGCTCAGAGGCACTGCTTCCATTTTGGAGCTCACAGGATGGGTCAGAAAAGCCCTTCTTGGTCCCAGAGGACTTGGGAGCTTCACAGATGGGACATCTGGGCCTCCCAGTTGCTCTTTCAGCTTTTGCTATGCTTGAACTCAGCAACAGAGCAGCCTGCCTTTCAAAGACGGCAGTGGAGCCGCCAGCAGCAAGCCCGGCAGGGCGGTCTGGTGGCTTAAGCAGCTTAGATGCACCAGATCACCCAGAACCCCAACTTTCTGTGGCCTCTGCTCCCTGGAGAAAGAGTGACTGGGCTCTCCCCTTAGGATGGAGTTGCTGCTCCTCCTGAGCCTCGGAGGCTCTACCGCAGGTGGAAAGGGGTAATACTTCCTCCATCAGTGCTAAGCCAAATGTACAGAAACAAATGGGAGAAACCATCTTCAATGAGCAAGGAAGCCCTCCTTGGCCTTCGTGTCTGCTCCACGAGGTGTCTCCCTGACCCTAGGGCTCAGTTCAGGAGGACTTGACTCCCTTCGTCTAGATATTTTCTTCCCTAACCTCTCCCACACTTTGAGCCACCAGTGAGACCCTCAACAGCCACACTGCCAAAGCTTCTCCCTCCAGGGAACAGCCCTGTCACACTTCCCTGAGGCCTGTCCTGCACGAGCAGTTCATGCTCATTGGCATCCTCACCTATATGTGTTTGGCTTAGGGGTTGAGGCAACATGGGGATTTAGGTGGGGAATGAGCTTTGGGGTTACAGAGGGGTGAGAATCCTGTCCCTGCTACTTCCTAACCATGTGTCTTGGGCAAGTCAATAATCCAATAGAAAAAGACTCATGATCTTCATCGGTTGTGAGGATCCATTGAGATGTTCTAGAGAGAGAATGGGAGTGGGAGGGAAAGAAAGAGAGAGAGAAAAGAACAAGCTAAGCACAGAGTCTAAGTGTTTAATTGGTAGTAAGTGTCCAATAAGATGGATACATTATTCTTCAGATAGAAAATTCTTACGTACACAAACTCAAAATTTCCAAAGGTTTTACATGCTTTCCAGAGGACTCTAGGTTGAAAATCCTGACCACAAAAGATCAGATCCAATGACTTTTTGTATTTATCTATTTATTTATTATTTTTTGGATTGAGAAAATGGGGCTAAGCCCCACGAGAAGTGCCTTCTCCCTGGTCACTCAGCCGCTCGGGATCAGAGCCAGAGCTAAGAACTGGGACTCCTGACTTCAGTGCTCTCTTCCCAGCCATTTGCCTTAGATGGAGCCAAACGGGCCTCACAGCATCACCTGCCATCTGCTAAATGAGAATGGTTGGCAAGAGATTCACCTTACACTGCAGGGAACACAAAATTGCTCAATTCATTTCCTTGTAGACAGTGGTGAAAATCCCATTCAAGAGAAAAATGGGAGTGTGTGGGTAATTAATCTGTGCCACCCTGAGGTACCTAACAGCTCGCACAGAGGATGGCCTCAGAGTAATGAGCTTCCAGTGCCTTTGGGCCCTGTTTGTGCTGGACATGTGTTTGTTCCTCCAGATCTGCTCCCCATTATCTCACCCCATTCTCTGCCCCTGGAAGCTGACTTGTATGGGTCACACCCACAGGCTTCCTTGGCCTTTGGTTTATGGTTCAGTTTAGCCAATTGGTTACCCCAGAAGGAAATCAGAGGGAGGAAAGAAAGTGAGAGCAGTGAATTACTTCCCTTCTTCTCTCCCTGTGAGGTCACCTTCATCAAGTCATGTCACTCAATACAAGGTCACTGCTCATCATGTGGTGACCTGAACTAGGTGACTGTCTCCTTCAGGATTCATAGAATTTGTCCTCCCCTTGACCCTTTGAGCTGGGGTGGTGACTATCTCTTCCCATAGACCTTGGGGTATTATGCCATCCTTTGTGGTTTTCCTCTACCCTTCCATATCTCTGTAAATAACCTTTTAATAAATGAATTATCTCAAGTGTGTCATCTACTTTATTTGGGGGACTCTAACTGATATACTAGTCATCACCTTGTCCCAAACCAAGGTCCAGCTACAGTTCCCCAGGAGATGACCTGAGTTGGCTAAGGAGAAAATTCCTTGTCAAATAACATGTCTTTCTGAATGTGCCTCCATTTTTGCAGTATCCCCCTTATTTAGCCCTTCTCAGGAGCCCATCCAGAGCTTTGCTGGTGGTAGGAATAGGGCTTGATTTATCTTCCATGCCATGGGAGAAATGCATGGTGTCAGAAGTGCGTATTCATCTGGCCAACCTCAAGCTCTTGTACCTTATAAACTTTACGCGGCTTCTTTTGGTACTCTGACAGGAGCTTCGCAAAAGCAGTCCAAAAGCCATTAAGTACAAGTGGTTTTATAATCTAACCCTAACCATAAGCCTAACATCAATAGCTAGGAAAACTGAGTCCTCAAGATATAGAAACATAATCGATTAAAATATAAACCTTCATTTGAGTTGGTAGAGAGAGCTGACGGTGAGTCAAGAAGCAAACTTTGAATCCACAGTCCTTAAACTTTTTGTTCTTTCTCTACATTTTCTTATTTTGTTTTTCATGAAAAACTAGATAGTCATCTATCAAGCAGCCATCTAGTTTTTCATGAAAAACAAAATAGAAAGATGTACAGTAAGAACAAAATGTTTAAATTGGCTAGCTAAAAAAAGCTGTGGTACATGTATACAATGGATTACTCAGCTATGAGAAAAGATGAAATTCTGTCATTTGCAACAACATGGATGGAACTTGAGATCGTCATGCTAAGCGAAATAAGCCAGACAGAAAAAGCTAAGAACCACAAGACTTCACTCATATGTGAAATATGAAACTGAAAGCAACATCAACAACAACAAAAATCTTACGGACACAGTCAATAGTTTAGTGGTTACCTGAGGATAAGGGGGGAGGGGGATGGCAGAGGAGGGAGGGGGAGCTAAATATATGGTGATGGAAAGAAAGCTGACTCTGGGTGATGAACATGTGTTGTAACATATAGACAAAGTACTATAGAATTGTATACCTGGAACCTATGCAATTTTTGCTCACCAATGTAACCCTAATATTTTAACAATAATAATAATAAAAACTAGATGGTAAGCTCTTTGAGAAAAAGAAATATATATATTTTTAAGTTTAATTAATTAATGTATTTACAAGTATTTATTTGGCACCTGATATGTGCCAGACTCTGATCTGGACACTAGAGATATAATGGTCACTAAGAAAGTACAATCACTGCCACTAAAGAGCATATAGTCTAACTCAGGGCAAACTATGGCTGCAGGCTGTCTGGCTGTTAGTAATGGTTTATTGGACTACAGACATGCCCATTAGTTTATGTAATGCCTATTGCTGCTTTTCATCTATAAGACAGAGTTGAGTAGTTGCAACTCAGAATATATATATTGCCAAACCTGTAATATTTACTGCCTAGCCTTTTATAGACAGTTTGCTGACTCCTGGCCTAGCCATATACCTTCCCAGTACCTGAAAAAGAGGTAGGCACAATTTCTTTGTCAACAAATCTTTATGATTAGATCAAGAGATTATTCATGGCTGAAAAACATCACCATGGTCTTGAGAGTAGAAAATAATTTTTAGCAGATTATTTTTAATCTTTGCATCTTAAAGAATTTGCTGAAATTTCTAGATGCTGGTGACACGTGAATAATTTTCTTGCCTTGTTTTTTTTTTTTGACAGATCAGTGTGAATTCAATACACCTGTGCAACTGTGCAAGAAGTTTCAAAGGGGAAAATATTCTGATGCATGGTGTAGGGGGAAAGGACTGAATAGAACCTTGATTGCTCCCATTGCAGAATGTGTCATCTAGTTTTCTGCTGCTCTTCAGCTTCTCTAAATGTAATTATGCTGTGAATTTCTTTCCAATGTTTTGTTCATAAATACATAAAGAAAAGCAATGAACTCAGAAATCCCTTTTAACCATTTCCTTCTTGTTGGTATTTATAGCACAAATTTGTGGTGGTGAGGTTCTCGGGTCCTCAGTTAGAATAAAGAGGGAAAAGCCATGTGATGGATGGACGGTACCCATCCTTTGTGAAGCATCTCTGAATAATACCCCAAATAACATTTAAATAAGAGCAAGTAGTTCTCTCTAAGTCCTCATAGATTTAGGATGTTTATCTTATTCTGGGAACTCATAGTGAGAATTATTAAAATTTGAAAAGAAATGAAATGCAACTGATCCTCCAAATGAACAATTTTATTCAAAAAATTTAAATTAGAATGCTAATGAAAGAATCTGTGACATTCCTTGAAGATAAGGAAAGGATATTGTAGATATGCCAGGAAAGAGAAAGAAAATAACAAGAATAGGTTTAGGCATATCGGTAGCAAAACCCGACAATTCTTACTTTGATTTACTTGGAGCCTAAAAATGGGCTTAAACATACTCTTCTGGATCATGAACACAAAATATTATGAATGAAAATTACCCCAATCCAAGGTAGACCCATGACCTCTGATCATCTCAGCATAAGCTACCAGGGCTGTCAGGAAAAACCTCCAGTCATCGTCAATATAACAAGAGTAGTTAACATGGCTGGATACTTCTGGACAACCCTTGTGGTCAATGCAGAAGGAAGTGACAAAAGCCCTCCTGTGTCTAGGCATTGTAATCATCCTAGGAAATACAGTTATGACGCAGACAACAATGCTTGCCTAAGAGAATGTACAATCTAAGTGAGCAGGGTAAGAAACATGGCTACATATAAATAAAACACAGCAATATAACTTAATTGCCATACATCGTTTAAATAGGCTATAAAATCCAGTGAATGGTGGAATTAATGAGAGATGGAAAAATGGGGAGGTAAGGATAGCTGATCAGTTATATGTGGTTGGATTATAGAAAGCCACCTCTTGGTAATGAGATAGGAAAGATCATTCAGGATTTTAAATGTCAGTGAGAAGTTTGTTTTTATTTGCAGACAATGGGGAGCCATTAAGGTTCTGGGGCATGGATTGGCATGCTTGAAGGTCCTCTCTAAATATGAGCTGGCATCTGTATATATGATATATGATGAATTGGAGACATAAGGAATTGAAGGTGGGCACTGTTTAGATGGAGGTTCTAATACTCTAGGTGGGGACAAATGTGATTATAGAAATGGACTTTCTATAACGATGCCCTAGGTAGGCTTAGCACCTGTCAGAATACTAGTGAGAAGGACATAAGGGTACGTGACTAAGTGTCTAATTATGTGGCAGTGATTTACAGAGAGGGCTTCAGTATGGAGAGACATGTAATAATATGTGTCCTAATCTAGACTGCAGCTAAGACAGACACACTAATGAAGACGAATTAGTTAAGAAATAAACACATCTCCAGACCTTCTCTACTGATCTATGTCTGTTAGGCCCCTTAAGCACCTAATTCAAGAATGCCCCCCATGTCAAGAAGAATTTTCTAGCAACAGAAACAGGTCTTGCTTACATTTGTTAAACAATTAGAATACCAGCAATTGCAGAAAAAAAAGGCAATATCTTTTATGCTTTTGTTATCACTAAGTATTTTATTATAGTGCCAGGCATGCAGTAAGTGATACTATATGGGTGTAGAATGAATCACCTTGATACACGACTTACTGTAACTTACAATACAGTAAGTCATGTGCGCGTGAAAGCCAGGTAAATACCTAGAATGTTGAGATGTGGAGAAGAAAGGTCCTCTCCACCCGAGAGATAATTACCAGGCCCATCTGGACGTAGCAGGGCCAGTCCTTGGAAAGAGTCATTACAAGGGTGGAAGAGGGATTCTTAGAAGACTGGGAATGGCACCAGTGCTCCTGCAATGATGACATCAGGGTGCTTTAATGCTGCGCAGGGTTGAAGTGGTGACAAAATTGAAACTTAGAAGGAAAGGACACAGATGTGGTCAATTCCAGGGATGTTAATCGAATGGGAGTGGTTTTTATTTATCCCGTGGCTTAATGGGAAAATAATTTTGGACATTAAGGAGTGGTAGAATATGTTAATTAGGGCTCTCTTCACAGAGTGCTCTTAGGGGCTCCTTAGAGGATATGACTGAAGGTTGGGAAGTGTTCCATAATTAATTATTTTTCATTATTGTCTGTGAGACTAAAGCTGCCCTCCCCAACACATTTGCTTTTATTTGTGGGATACAAACTATACAAAAACTTATGTACTTCTAGTATGCATATCACTCAATGTTGAAATCATAGAAGCATTTTTATTAAATTAGGGATGAAACCTGTGACTATTATGATTCCTACTGTTTAATGTCATAATAGAGGCTCTGCATGATGCAGTAAGATGTGGAAAATAAGTAATAACTACTAGAAAAAAAGAAATACAGCTGATACTATTGGGGAGTTATATTAAAACTAGAAAATTAAGCAAGTTTGACAAATGCTATCTATCTATCTATCTATCTATCTATCATCTATATCTCTGTATACTAGTGATAGTTATAAAATATTATTTTCCAATATGAACATGAAGTAAACTTAAACTTACTGAGGGACAGAAAAGAAGACTTGATAAAACAGAAATATGCCATGTTAGTGTTTAGAAAGACTCATAACTTCTTTATAAGTTAATCTAAAAATTTAGTGTATTTCCCAATCAAATTTACATAAAATGTCACAAATTCTAAAATCCTTGTAAAATAGAACATGTATAAAATTAATTTTTTCTTTACTTTTTTTTTTAAATATTTATTTATTTATTTATTTTTTGACAGAGAGAGAGAGAGATACAGAGACAGAGACAGAGAGAGAACTGAACTGGGGGAGCTCCCAGTTCAGCACATGGTTCCGCACGGGCCGGGGCCGGGATTTGATCCTCGGTCCCCGGTGATGCAAAGTGAGCGCTTAACCCACTGAGCCATCCTGGCTTCCCCCAAAATTAATTTTTTAAAGATTTATTTTCATTGTTTTTTGACAGACAGAGAGACAGAGAAGGGGGAGGACCCAGAGCAGTCTCCATAGTTGACAGCATTAGTTTTCCATATACTTTCACTCCACAGGTGGGCACAGGGCTGTGCAGGGCAGGAACTGGGCCGGGAGCCTCCTGCATAGGCCCCAGCGAGAGCTGAACAGGGGGAACACCCCAATTCAGCATGTGGGTCCGTCTGGGTCAGAGCTGGGATTCGATCCTTGGACTCTGGGGCTGCAAAGCGAGTGCTTAATCCTCTGAGCCATCTCCGCTTCACCTAAAATTAATTTTTTTAAAGGAAAACAATGATGGGCTGTCTTGTTAGAAATCAAAATGTTCTATAAAGCTATAGTAATGAGTAAGATATGGTATAGGAATAAAAAAATATAAAAAAAATTTAGTGCAACTAAAAAGAATCTAGAGATAATCCAGAGATAAATATATTCTAGAGATAGCATTTTACATAACATAAGAAAGAACTTTGGGCAACAGGCTAGCCATCTGAGGTAAAAAGTAGGTCCATATCTAAAAGGGTATACAAAATTTATTACAGATAAGTTAAAGATATAAATGCAAAAAACATCATTATAAAAGAAAAGTATTTAGGAAAGAATTAAAAATAAATATTGAGATAGGGATGATTTTAAGTTAGACACAGAAGTTGATTAATTTGATTATACACAAATTATCTAACAAAAGACATGAACTAAGTTAAAATAAAGTAACATGTATATTGCAAATATTTATTTTCAGTCTAGCAGATAAATACTTAACATATATAGTTTGATTTAAGTATTTTTCTTGCATTGCATATAATTGCACATTCCTCCTTCACAGCAAGCTTTTTATTTTCCTTTAAGGATTTACCCTTGGAAATGTCTATGCCAGAGACCAATCCTTTAGCTAATTAGGCAGATATTTGCGTATACAATTACTTTAAGGGATAACAGATGTTGTATCTTATGTCCAGAACTTGGCTAATGTGTAGATCATTAACTCAGGTCTGACTCATATTAAATTTGGGGAAGATATAGGAGAGCTGTCCTTATCTTTTCTAAGTAATTTTAGCACATTTTTACATTATCCTGAGTTACCTATATAATATTGATTGCATCACTGAGTAGAATCTAGGCTTTAGCCATAAACAATGACAAACAATTGGGCTTTTACTTATATAATCAAACAAACAGTACAGAATAGACATACTCAAAAAAAGCTATTTTTACTCAGCATTACATTTTCTCTGCAAAACAGAAAAGTTGTGAAAAGTTTAACAGTGAATCTTAGCAGAGGGAAAAGATATTTTTATATGGATGTCTATTCTAAAACACCTTGGTGAGCTATCTCCAAATTCCCCTTTCTGTGGGTTTCGCCAGAACTAGCAAAACAGGTACAAACTGTCTCCAGGACTATACTTTTTCAGTCTGTCTTCGGAAAGTCTGGGTTTTACATTTTAAAGCAAAAGGGAAAGAAGGCAGTGTCAACTACCTGATTTGGCCCTGTGACATCCTTGGGCCTGGCACTGGCTCCTGCACATTGTTTGGTGCAACAACAGTGCTGAGCTCCTGTGAGGTCGCTGGCAGAATACCAGGAACTGGGGCTCCACAGGCTTTCCCCTTGGGCTGCTCACCATCTCATGACCCCACAGATGCATTCGAGAGGGAATTACCAAGATGCATAAACCACTCTACTTGCCCGACAAGTATCTCTCAAGCCTTTACGTATCAGGCACTCTGCTAAGCCCTAGGGATACAGCTTCACACAAGACTCTCCTGCTCTCATGAGTTTACCATCTAGAGAGGGAGAAAGACAAAAGAAAACATGAAAATATTCTGTGAAACGTGCTGGGAAATACAGTTGTCCTAGGAGGAGCTTGGGAGGAGTACCAATTCTGTCCCCTAGTGTGTCAGGAAAAGGTTCTTTGAAGAAGAGAGATTTAAGACTTGCAACGGGATGCTTGAAGGATGAGTAAAAGTTTGGAATGAGGGATAGAGTAATTACGGTAGTCATGGCCCTGTGCCAAGCGCTATGATGGACAGCTGGGGTCCTGCCCTTACAAAGGCTTTCCTGCCTGTCTCCATCTCTTTCCCACCCTGACCAGAGTCCTTCAGCATGTCCTTTCCCCCCACCTGTCTCTGCCTGTCACCCCTGACTCCACATGTGCCTGCTCCACATACACTTTCTCACCAGCCTAGGATAGCAAGAGGCCCTGGACTTGCTCCTGGATCTCCTCACTTCAATTCCTAATGTCCTGCTGCTCTTCCCTCACCCTATCATCACCCAAGTGACAGCAAAATAATGGACATCACTCCCCATTTAGGTAGGCCCTTCTCAGTGGCGGTTTCCTGTACACAGAACCACGGGCCTTTAAGGCACAGGTGCGTCTGCTCTGGGAGGCTAGATCATCCTACCAGCCCTGCTTACTGTCCTTGCTTTCAGCAATGATGACACACAGGAAAGCTCTCCCCCCACAACTATTTTTCTCCTGCAGTCTATTAAACTTTCTAATTTCTGATCGAATTTGTCATAATCTGCATTTTTAAGGGCTACGCTATACTTGGGAAAGCTTCTGAGCTTATTCTAATAAATTTCTATAGTGAATAAAGTCCGGTACACTAAGGAGTTTTCCAAAATCCTTATTTATATGATGAGCAGACCTGCCAACCACCATTTTCACACTTGTCCCCTTATAATTAAAAAATAGAGATAGGCTATGGATATATATATATATATATATATATATATATATATATATATATATATATATATATATATCCATATATCTATATCTACATTGGAATTTGTATCTTCTTCATAATTATTCAGTAATTTCAGTAACATGACTCAGCAGTTGGGAAGAACATTGGGAAAAGGGAGAAAATTTGCCCTTGTTAGAGGGACAGAAGAGATGGAGAGAGTGTTAGAGAGCCGCTGATCTCTCCCTTCTCTGAACACTAGGAATTCATTGGGGAACCATTTTGTCAATTTTCTTCCAATGTGTCAACTAAACATTAAGTTCTTTCAGACTGGTGGTTGCACTATATATTAATAATTAATTGTCCCAGAATATCATTAAATATAAAGCCTTGAAAAGAGTGGACTAGTGATCAATATTGGTTCATGATATATTTTATACCAGTGATGAGGTTCACGATACACTAGCCCCAAATATGGTACCTTGGAATATTGGCTATTTCAAGCTGAAAGAATTCGAGAAATGGTCTGTGTAGAAAGGACCTTCTGATCTTCTCCTAAAGCAGATCATAAAAGCCTCCTGTGAGAAGTGTCCTCCCTAAATCTGCACAAAGAGAGCATCCTCATATCTGAAGACAAAGGGACTCAGAGAGGAATCTGAATGAACAGGCCTTGCTAAGTTTCTCCCAGATTACTTAGCTACCATATTTTTCCACATAGAAGATGACCCCCTACTTTTCTAATCCAACATTAAGGTATCAATACATGGATTACTCCTGTGTATAAGATGACCCTCACTTTCTGGTCTAACAATTTTAGACAAAAGTATTGTCTTATACATGGAAAAATCTGTTAGCTTTTCTCCTATCCTATCTTTCCACAACTCTTCATTAAAGCTAGCATAGAAACTCAGGTTGAACCATTTCTTTGGGTCTTCATTTCCTTATGAAGTTTCCTGTGTCATGTAAAATATATATTTAATAAATTTGTATTCTTTTCTCCTGCTAATGTCTTTTGTTACAGGCGTCCCAATTAAGAACTTAGAAAGGTAGAAGAGAGACATTTTTCCTCTCCTACAATAGCCATCCTAACAAGTATGAGGAAATATCTCACTGTGGTTTTGATTTGTATTTCTCTGATAATTAGTAATATTGAGCACCTTCTCATGAGTCTGTTGGTCATCTTTATATCTTTATAGAAATATCTCTTCTAGTCCTTTGTCCATGATGTAGTTGGGTAATTTTATTTTTTTGCTACTGAGATATAGGAGTTCCTTATATATTTTGGAAACCAACTCCTTATCAGGGATGTGGTTTGCAAATATTTCTCCTCCATTCCATAGTTTGCTCTTTTACTTTGGTTGATTACTTCTTATGCTGTGCAGGGTGTTTTTAGTTTGATGTAGTCCCACTTATTTATTTTTGCTTCTGTTCCCTGTACTTCTGGTGTCATATTCACGAAATCATTGCCAAGAGCAATGTCACAAAACTTTTCCTATAATTTCTTCTAGGGATTTTACAGTTTGGGCTCTTATTTCTTTAATTCATTTTGAGTTGATTTATGGTGTAAATTGAGGATCTAATTTCATCCTTTTGCATCCATTTGATATATCTTCTTCTGGATATATTTCCAAAAGAATCAAAATCAAGATCTCAAAGAGATATCTGCACTCTTAAGCTTTCTGCAGCATTACTGACAATAGCCAAGGTATGGAAACAATGCAAATGTCCATTGGCAGATGAATGGATAAAGATAGTGTGATACATACATATATACATAGAATGTTTTTCAGCCTTACCAAAGCAGGAAATCCTATTATTTGTGACTCGGACAGACCTAGAAGACCTTATGCTAAGTGAAATAAGTCAGTCACAGAAAGATAAATGCTGCAAGGTTCCACTTATATGAGTAATGCAAGTAAAATAGTCAAACTAAGAGAAGCAGAAAATAGAATGGTGGTTTCACAGGGATGAGGAAATGGGAAAGGGGGAAATGTTGTTCAATGATTATAAAGGTAGTTACACAAAATGAATACGTTCAAGGTATCTGCTGTACAACATAGTACCTATAGTTAACTATGCTGTTGTGCAATTAAAATTCTGTTAAGAGAGACGATCTTAAGGTAAGTATTCTTACCATACACACACTCGTACATGAAGCAAAGATACATAAGGAAATTTTTGAAGGTGATGGATATGTTTACTACCTTGATTGTGCTAATGATGTCATGGATATACAAATATGTATATGTCCAAACTCATCAACTTGCATGTATTAAATATGTACAATTCATCGATATGTCACTAAAACTATAAAATTAGTTAATATGTTTTCACCTGTAATTTAATAGAGGGAAAAAAATGAAGGAAATAATAACCTAAACTTTTTGATGTAAGCAAAAGCACTGTGGGATGGGCATTCTGAATCCCAGCAAGGAGCATAAATGGGTATTATTTTATTTTTAAGAAAATACTTGGGGAAGCTGGGATGGCTCAGCAGGTTAAGCGCTTGCTTTGCAGCCCCGGAAGCTGAGGATCAGATCCTGGACCCAGCCCATGCGGACCCATGTGCTGAACTGGGGTGTGCCCTCAGGTTAGTTCTTGCCGGGGCCCTTGCCAGAGGCTCCCGGCCCAGTTCCTGCCCTGCGCAGCCCCGTGCTCACCTGTGGAGTGAAACTATATGGAAAATGAATGCTGTCAACTATGGAGACTGCTCTGGGCCCTCCCATTCTCTCTGTCTTTCTCTGTCTGTCTCTTCCTCTGTCAAAAACAAACAAACAAATAAACAAACAAAAAACAACAATAAAGAAAATACTCTGGTGGGAGGGGGAGCAACAATTAAAGTACATTAAATTGTTGATATTTTTTGACCTAGGAATTCCATGTCTTATTAGTTGTGAGATAGTTTTACTGGTCCTAAAATATTTCTCCCAGTATTATTTGTAATAATCAATATTAGAATCAGTCTAAATGTTGAACTCTGTGGGAATGTTTTAATAAACCAGAGGAAATCCACGTGATTAGAAATTGTAATAGAGTGGGGTTAACAGATCCCTGGGTGGTGAATTCCACAATTACCTCTTCTAGTTTACATGGCCTGCAGGGAGCTTGCTCTGCTGTTTATGTTTCTTTATTTGTAAAATGGTTATAAAAACTCTTGTCTATTAAGGTCATTGTGGTAACTAAGACTGTAGCACTGTTCACTGTGGTGAACATTTTATAAATGAAAGCTACCTTTATAGAACCATTAAATAGTCACAAAGTCTATGTAAAAGCAAGGAGAAATGGTTATGCTATCTTAGAGTGAAATAATGTAACATTCTATATTTAAAAAAGCAATGGTAAGTAGAAAAAAATAAGACAAGGAGATATAAAATATTGAGTAAATATATATTAACAGAAATACAGTGATTTGTGTTTGTCTTCTGCATTTTCTAAACTTTAATAAATATATACAATTTTTTAAATAAAGAAAAACCTCTCCGTTTATTGAAAATAACCCTTTCTTAAATTTTTTTTTTCATGTTTTTGACAGGTGAACTTTATGGGGATCTGTTCAATTAGTGCTACTGGGAAAGAAAAACATAAACTGTAGGAACCTATTATGGGTGATAGACAAAACATGGAACTGAGAGTTGGGGGTTG
>PVKE010028394.1:0-20945 GCA_004027555.1 Craseonycteris thonglongyai | reverse complement strand
TCCCTGTGCCACTTTAGGCTCTGTGATCTGATTAGGGCACCGCGTGTCGCCCCTTGAGTTGGGATGTTAAATTGTCCACATTCCTGTGGGGCTTCCACGCTCCCTGGGTCTCGGCTTCCAGCCCGCCCTGGGTCTAGCTCCACTTTGGCTGTAGTCCCCCAATCCCCCTTTGTTTTTGCCAGCCCCGGGCCGCGCTCCGCGCTCCGTTCCTGTCCCCAAACTGCCCCTTCTCCCTCCCTCTCCCGCTCTCCCCTTTTTCCTCTAACCTTTGTGTGTTGTTCTGCGTTGTGTGGTTCTCTCAGTTGAGGGTGCTTCTCAGGGTTTCCCCTGTGGGTTCCTTTTTGTTCGTAAGTCCCTTCCCAGGTAGGCGTCTGGGTTCTCCTCTCATGCCGCCATCTTGCTCCTCCCGAAATATTTTTAAAAAGTCAATATACAGAGATAAGTTATTTGTATTATAACTTCCACTTTCGTGTAAGTCTAAAATTATTTCAAAATAACAGGTTAAAATGAGGTGATTTATCAGCAGGGGTACAATGGTCGTCGAGGTAGGAGGGCTTAGTACAGAAAAACACACACTGTCGCCGAGCCTCTGAAAACAACGCATCTCATTTTTTAGCCTTTGGCTGTAGCTAATTGGTATCGCAGTGTTTTGGCTCAGTCCTTTGTGAAGTGGAGGTACTACCTTCCTTACCTGATACCAGCCTGGTATCAAGACAAGCGGAAACGAGAGGAGTCAAGTCCTGTGGGCTTTGTGAAAGCAAGACGGTACTATCAACTAATTTTAAAGGAAGGACTTACACTTTAAGGAGAAGCTCTATTTTCCTCGTTTTAACATATCTATTAAAATACTTCATCAATAGTGACTTCTTCACTTAAAGGCTTAGACAAAACCCAGGAGGGAGCTTGGTTTTGAGCGCTCTCCCTTCTACCTCTCAGTGAGCCAACGATCTCTTCTTTCACACGCTCCACAGCCAATTCCGTTGTGACTCAGGTGTCACTCATGCGTTTTCCAGGTTTGGCCAGAGCTGTTGCCTGAGCTCTGGGCTTGGTCGTGGCCGTCCGTCCCGCAAGGCCGCTCCCTGTCCCACTGACCCCCATTCGCCATGGCTTGAGAAAGCCGCCAAGACCAGTGTTGAAGAAATTCAACGAAAACTCGGTGGGTTAATAGGAAGGAGTATCCTAAGTCAGAACCCTTTCACTGATGGAATCTTCTCGCTAGAAATTCCATCAGTATGGTTTTGGGGTTCTGGGTGACACCTTCTGTAGGAATATCTACCTGATGGGGGCACGTGGTGTGTCTCATAACTGAAGAGGGAACGCCATATATATTGGAAAGGAGGGAGAATTCGGTTCCCTAGAGCAAGTCTATATTTTTAACTTTAAGAAATACTTACAAACCTGAACTAAATCATTTTTAGTCTTATTTTTTTACAAATCATAGAACAAAATTGAGGACTTAGTTTATAAAAATATATGAGTTCCAACACCACCAGTTTAACAAAGAAATATTAATCATATCTAGGAATATATACAAACAGGAGCATAGAAAATTTTGAGAGCAAAAGGATGTTAATTTCATAGTTGGTCTTGTTGGTCTAAATCATTAGGAGAGAATTCATAACATTTATGCCAATGTTTATGAGTTGGAATATTAGAAAACTTTAAAATAATTGCATAGGTGTATAAATATATATAGATATGATATTGTAAAAGATGTGTTACCTTTACAAATATGTACAATACACTGTGTCTATAACATATGACCATTTACAAAAATATTTATTTAAGGATATCATGTTGAAATGCATAATGGGGCTAGGTAAGCCGGCTGGTAGAAATACATTTTTTCACTTTTAAAATCATAAGAAAGTGGATAGGAAGTAAGTATTTATTAAATATGAAAATAGCATGGTAGGCCATACGCAGGCTCACTGTATGGAATGGTCTTCAGGAAAACCACTCGAGGCAGTAAGAAATGAAGCACGAGTCATCATCTAGCTTGTGCCTCCAGGTGGTGACAATTTATTCTTATTGTGATGGGATCGTCTTTCCTAGGCCTTTATCTCAGGTCTGCGCAGGGCAGGAAGCAGCTGGGGGCCTCCCGCCTGGAAGGCACGCCCCAGCAAGAACCGCACTGGGGCCTCCTACGTGGGAAGCTCACCCCAGTTCAGCACATGGGTCTCCACGGCCCGGGGCCGGGATTCGATCCTGGGATCCCGGGGCTTCAAGATGAGTGCTCAAAGGTCAGTACATTTGGGAGTCCAGGTGCCAGGTATCTGTGAGGTGGTGCTGTGTATGTGTGTATTTAAAAATACATTTTAGCCTCAAAATATTTACCTCTGATCTCTTGTTTCATTATGAGATCTTTGGCTGCCTTTTATTGTCACATTTCTGATAGTTTCACTCAGCTACACAATGACTTTGTGGTGACCAATGTATCACACCTGTTGTAAAAAGCAGTTTAGACGACTCGTTTTGGTCAGAAACCGAATAGTGAAACATAAAATACTGAGTTTTTTGTGGGTGCTGTTAATATACTCTTTCCTCCCATATCTTCAGTACAAAGATTTTTTTTTAAGATTTGTTTTTATTGTTTTTGACAGAGAGAGAGAGAAGGGGGAGGGCCTAGAGCAGTCTCCATAGTTGCACATCATTAGTTTCACTCCACAGGTGGGCACGGGTCTGCGCAGGGCAGGAAGCAGCTGGGGGCCTCCCGCCTGGAAGGCACGCCCCAGCAAGAACTGCACTGGGGCCTCCTACGTGGGAAGCTCACCCCAGTTCAGCACATGGGTCTCCACGGCCCGGGGCCGGGATTCGATCCTGGGATCCCGGGGCTTCAAGATGAGTGCTCAACCCACTGAGCCATCCAGGCTTCCTCCCAGATCTTGGAAAGCAATAGGATTTTGTGAAAGAAAGGCAGGAAGAAGGGAACAGGGAACAATGAATAAACTCATGTCACTTCATGTCTCCGATTTATGGTTTTTAGGTGACAGACTGAACTTCGACTTGATGGTTCATTTTATATTTAAATTCATTGGAAACAGTCATATTAAGTTTAAATAATGGATGTTTGCAAATACAACCTATAAGGGAAAACGTGGTACTTAGGAGAACCGAAAATAAATAGAAGAAAGAGCAGCACTCTCTTCACTTGAATAACACAGGAGGCAGGTACAAAGCTTTCGGTAAAACAGCCCAAGAAGGATTTGCCGATTCAAGGAAACACACAGGTTCGCAGAACTGCAGAGAGTGAGAACGGCACTCACATTGCCACTGGGTCATTGTAATCAGCAAGCTTTCTCGCCATTATGTGGGAATTTAAGAAACAAAACAAAACAGAAGTTATTGAGAAAAACAATTTCTCGTGTAATCCAGGCTAGAGTTTCTTTTTATAGGCTCTATAAACAGAACATCCTATCCAATTTTTTCCCCCTTAGTTTCATGTTTGGAGAAATAAAAAATATATAGCCTAGTGTTTTTAAAATGTGTATGAGTGCTTTCTTTCTTTCTTTCTTTCTTAAGAACATCATGAAGTTTTTGGGGTTTTTTTTCACTTGGAAAACAATTGCACATTTACATCTGTAATCTCATAATAATCCTAGGATAACTGGTTCAATCAGCTCAGTCATTCATAGAGGGCAGACAGAAATTCATTACCTTAAAAAATTAGTTGCAATGAATAAGCAATGAAGGGACAAGACCTTTCTTGAATAGATTTTAGCAACATTTTCGAAACTGCAACACGAAGAGGTGATAATCTGATGTGTTTCAGGAAACGCTATTAAATACCATTTAGGCTTCAGGTGTCCCAAATTATAGACCAATTACTTTGCACTTTAATTTTTATCTTTTAATTTCTGGCTCTTCTCTGGGAGATGTTCTTTAACATCTCATGAGGGAAAACAAAACACAATAGTCTCATTCTAGTCAACACTGTGGTCTCTATTGGGATCAGAGAAGTTCAATTTCATGTTATAAACATAAACAAATACAGCCCCTTTCTTTATGAGATATAATTAACTGAAAAAATAGAGGTCAGAGGCCTCAAAGAAAAAGAAATATCCTACATAATAAGTGTGATTTTCATTCTGACAGAGCTTATTATTTTGAGTAGCACTAGAATGAGAGGAAATTATATTTTAAGGTCACTCTGTAAATGCTAACCATAATTATTTAATTTGGGGGTATGTTCACCGTCTGGAAAGGGTATAGCAAATTTAATTAGATTTAAACCAACTTCTTTCTTAACCATCGCTACTTGAATGTAACATAAATTATAGCAATTTAGATACTACTTTCAATCTCTTCGAAAGAACTAATGCATATCTTTGCATTATATTTAGCCAGTAGAGTAAACTCATTTTGCATTTTCCTTTAGGTCTCATTTTCGCTTTCATTTTTGTTCCATCCTTTTAAAGTATTTCTGATTGAATAATAGAATAATATCACACATTTATAGGCATATAAAATGAAAGCTACTCTGAATGGCTCATAACATCTGCTAAAACATCTCTGCTTGAGTCTGTTTGAATTACACTAAGAGATTTTTTTACAATCAGCCTACAAGATAACGTTTTTTCTCCTTACCATAAACACACCCATCCTAACTAAACTCCTAATCAGATTAGAGAGGAGTTTCCTAGGTTTAATTTTCCAACCTGAAATGGAAAGCTAAACAACAGTCAAAAGAAACACTTCATGAGAAAGCACACATAAAGTAAGATTTCCTGCCGCTGAAAATATGACATTGCTTGAAATGAAACACAGGATTCATAAGTTACATTAGGGATGCTGCTTGCAGACCCAAATATGAAGCTGTGTCCTGGAATTTCTCCTCTTGCCGTTTGCCATTCATTGATAATTTAATCGGTGAAGTCAGAAAACAGCCGTGTCGTCACCTGGCAGAAGTGCGGGCCCCAGGCGACCACCTGAGTGTATCCAAGCGATTCTGATCATTCGAAAGTAATCAATAGCCATGCCACTAGCATCTGTAGGAACTTTTCCTATCATTGATCTGAGGCATTCTTCAAACTCTTCTCCCCCATCTCTCATTTCCTTCTTCCAAAGGGCAACCCTCACCAAACCTAACCCCTGGTGTGTAAAAATCTCGTTGGGCACCAAAAAGAGGGTTTTAAATGTTTGTTCAGCAAGGACCCTCCTTAAAACAGGATTCACTGCATTTAACACTGAGCGAGGGGGTCCGCTGGAAACCCCTGCCCTGAGAACTTGTCGTGCCTTCATGTGACCGTCTGTAGCCTGGACACATGGATAACCTTTATTTCATAGGGCTGACGGAAGGGTTAACACATTGGAACAAGGTTAAAAATCCTTCAAACAAAGCCCAACGTATAATACCTGCTACATGAATTTTGTTCAAGTACCATAAGCAGGCCAACATTCTTTGCTGGCCTGTCTTGCCTACACTCTGAGCAGAAGGCAGCACCAGCTTTGGAGAAAAAGGGTTGGGTGGGTCTTCTGGCCACCCCAGCCCTCCTATCCTCTCACTGTTCACAAGGAAGGAGGCTTTTATAAGACACACATTAAAAATGCAAAACAGTAAAATGGCATTAAGTTCAGCTGGGGTAGAGAGTTATTGGGAACATTTATTTTCTTTAAAAAGTCTATCTGTTTTCTTAAATGCAATCTGTTTCCCTACAAAGCCTTCCAGCAAAGCAAATTTGAGACGACTCAATGGCCAATAAACACTCTGCCCCCATCTACATGAGTAATGAAGCCAAACCTAATGGGACCAGCCTGAGTGTTTGATCAAGAGTAACCTTTCATCGAAATAACTTTTAACCACAAAGGCAGAACTGTAAGAAGCTTCCCGGTTTAGAATACATCCTTGTGGGCAAGTCTGTCCTTTGCACACTGGAGGGTATTTTACAGCTCTTTGCAGAGCAGATAACTTACAGCAACACAAAGTAATTCTCATCTCTGGAGGTGCAAGTGAACTATTTCCGATGGCCTTTCAATGGTCTTCCCTTCCCCACACGGAGAAAGTCAGTCTTACATCTATTTATACATGATCTCCGTTCTTGTTTACTATCTAAAATTCTAGACTGCCCCTTTGAGCTCTCTGTTTCCCATTTACCCAGTTTCCCCATTAACATGGAGATAAATAAAATCTTTCATCCTTGAATAAAAATGTGTGAAGTCATTTTATGTCTCTTGGGTCAGATTAGAAACTAAAATTGATACAGGTTTCCCTGACTCGAACCTCAAAGGCTTTGTTCTTCTGCATGTAGCCGAGACGTCTCAAATGTCAACAAACCTAATGACCATCAATGTCATATTCCTCAGCGATAACTTAAAATCAGGGCAGATAGCTTATGGACCAAGTCACACTTTTAAACCATCATTTTATGTGAAAGCATGTGTCACCATATGCCCACTGCTGATGGCCACTCTAGGACTGTCTACTGTCAGTGGAGCTGATGAGACATGATAGGGTTTGAGCATCTGTAGGCAAGGCTGTATCAGTGATCATCCTGCTCAACTGACCAAGGGGAGTGATTCAATTCGGTTCCGCCCATGTCAGACTCTCAAACACTGTTTATCAATTTCCAGGAAAGAATCCAACTCCACCTAGGAGAGATGACTCAATTAGCAAGAGCCCCAGAGCCTGGCAGCACATGGCATGTTGAAAGGAAATGTGTTACAGGGGACAAGATTACATATGGGAGGCAGGCAAGACATGAGCTGAGAGGTAGATTATGAAATGTATGTAGTCTTTCTTGTCTTCCAGAATCAAAGTATATCACCTTAACTGCACTGGTTCTGTCAGCATTCACCTTTCATCGTGTTTTCAAATGCTTATGTCCTAGAGGACACTAGGGTGTCAAAGGAATGTATACACAGTTTAAGAGATGTTATCAATGCATTATTTTTTGAAGTTGAAGTGAATTATTGTAGCAATGTGTAGTATGATGTTGGTTCAAAAGATGGCGTTCATCAAATGAATGTGTATGTCACCATGCGACAGGCAGGACAGTCACAGAAAATGGCAGAAGCACGGGTTGTCAATGAGGAGTGTGAGACCATGTTGAAGTGGTGTATGAAATCTGAGAACATTGTGGAAGGACAAGGACAATGGAGGCGTGAGTGTGCAACACAACTTCCAACACACCTAACGACCGCACGCATTCGTGATGAGTGTGAGACACAGTAAATGGAAACGGCGTGGGCAGCGATACAAGTGGACATATTGGTCAACGTGGCTCAAGCGGAGGTTCCCCGTCATCAGAAGTGTCTGGGCACTGGTGGTCACCACTTTGAGCACCTCTTGTCACTGCAGATGTCACATGACTTGTAGTCATCTTTTGTTATCTATTGAGTATCACAATTTTAATAGTATTTTTTCTTTTCTTACAATGTGTATATTTGTTTATTTAGCCACAGAAAGCTGATTCTCAAATTACTAAGTGGGCAGATCCTTGTATAGTCAGAAAGGTTCTTCTTTTCTTATTTTACTGTCTTAACAAAAAAGAAAAAAGAGGCTAATGGTTTAGAAGAGGAAACTTTCCTCTATTAATAAGACCTTTTTACTTCTCATACGTAAATGCTAAACAAGCCTATTTACTTCCCAGACCTTGTGAATATTCCCACATCTCTAAATATAGCATGTTCTTAAAGTGTTTGTTCAAACGTAAATTTAATGCAAAAGTGATGAGCAAGACTTCACAGATGTGCTGAGTAACTCGGGACCTCAGTTGGACCAAATGCCCATTTACCATTTTGCCTTGTTTTTTAATGCATATTTTAAATGACTCATTTCTTGAAGTTCTGCTCAATAATTTCTGAAAGTGTTCAATCACATTTGCACAGCTTAAGTTCTTAGTGTTCCAGTGACTTTTTTCTCAGCAGTTTACCATTTCATAACGTTTACAGAAAGGAAAAAAAGTTAGATTGAGTTGATCTGTGTTATTTTACAAAGAACAGTTGAATTTTCTGTTTTTATGTTGCTTGTGTTGTTTGCTGAATTCTATTTTTGGCCAGGGAAGCATTTTCATGTCATCAGAAAATCACAACAGTTCAAGAAAGCATCTATCAATTTGCAAATTGTGGAGGCGTTGTGGTCACTGGGGTGTGAAGGGGACCCAAGGGGGAAGCTTGATGGCTGGTGACAGTTCTGTTCGACGCTATTTTAATACAGGCACTTCTAGCTGAAATGCAAGTCACTTAACTTCTGGGACTTAACTCTAGCCTTTGGGTTCAGTCATGGAGATATAACGTGAACTGCTTCCGTTGATTCTATGGTTTCAATTCAACTTGGGACGGATTGCTAGAGTCCCTGATGAAGAGGTGGTGGAGCGAGTCCAAGACGAAATGGTAGGCCTGCCTTCCTCATCATCACCCAACATGAGCTAGTGTGGGAGCCTCTCTTCCTTCATGTCCTTGTTATTAAGCCACACTATGTAATAACGGCATGTTGGGTTTTTTTGGTGTTTTTTTTGTTGTTGTTGTTGTTTTGTCTTAGACTGCATAATGCTTGCCTTTCATTAAAAAAAAAAAAAGCACATTGACTCTAGTTTTGTTTGTCTGAGTGACTTTGTATAAACCATCAGGAAGAAATCAATAAATACTCGGGCACTAAGAATTAGTGGGGATTCTACATTGATGACATATGTATTTGGTGATGCAATCTCAGAAAAAAAAGGAAGCAATTGTAAAATGTATGGTTGGTGAAGGTGTCTCTTTAGCAGATTTTGTTTGAAAAATACCTATGGTGACTTCCGACACCAACTTCCCAGAATCAGTCCAATCTTCACAGATTTAGGGCATGGGGTCTACAGTAACCCCTCTTATTTCAGACAGCAACAATCAGATTGGGGGTTTGCAGGGCCAGTCCCATTTCTAACTGGTGCCAACTTTGGGGTTTTCCCCTACCTGCTGAGGTTCATTAATTCACAATACAGGAAAGCACTATGCTTGTAGTTACAGCTGTGTTACAGCAAACGGGTGCAAATGAGACCCAATCAGAGGAAGACCTGGGAGGGGTCCAAACGCAGGTTTCTGTGGTCTTTTTCTGTAGAGGACATGGGAGCGTCCCGGCATATCAGTGGGTGACCACCTGCAAAGAATCGCCCAGCAGGGAACACGACCCAGGCTTCAGTGTTGGGAGCTGAGGGTGGGTTGGAGTTTGACTATATAAGCGTCCTTAACTGACCTATTGGCTACGCAGCTGAATTTGATCTCCAGCCCCTTCCTGCTCCCCAGAGGTCAAGTTGATACCACAGGGCTCCTCCTGACTCCTCTTGTTGGCATAAGCTATGGAGGGACCCACAGTGAGTCATCTTGCTGGTATAGACCCTGTGACTAAGAAGGACACTCCTATCACTAGGGAAATTCCAAGGATCTAGAGGCCACCCCTCAGGAACCAGGGACAATGGTCTTTCTAGGTTAATTAATTACATCTGAAGGGATTTTTTGGAACCACGAAAGATCCCAAATAGCTAATACAATCTTGCAAAAGAAGAACAAAGCTGGAGGCATTACCTTCCTAACTGCAAACTGTATTAAAAAGTTCTATTAATCAACACAGTACAGTATTGGCATAAAAACAGACACCAAGATCAGTCTATGTCTTAAAACTCTCTTAGTTAATACAGTAGGCTCTCAATTAATCAGCACCCATAGAGACTGGTAGATGCGGGATGAATGTAAGTAGACTCTCCATTAACTGGAACTCAAGCAACCTGCAAAATCTCAATAACTGGCAAAAATTTTACTGGTTGCTTAAGTTTTGATTAATGGAGAGTCTACTCTACTATATAGAGCCTGACAGACCAATAAGTGTGAAGAAGTACTTGAAAATCTAATGTAAATAAACATCAAATAACACACAACAGAAAGCACTAAGGTAATAACATATTTTAGAAATTACTATAAATCAGAGTATTTAGTACCAAAAAACCCCCACAACAAATACCATTCAATAGTTATATGTTCATATGTTTCAATCATTAAGGAGGTGAGTGTCTAGACAGGTTTAAATACATTAAATGTAGGTCAACGTGAAAGTTCTTCGGCGAAAGCTCTCACTTATGTGTTCAGAGGAGAAGGTTCGTGAGTGTGGATGTACGACAAGCGAGCGACTACCTCTGGCTCAGAGGCCTTGACCTCATGACCCTGTCTGGATTTGGAGCAACAATTCAAGGATGGTTTCAATTCATTACTGTTGCACATTATTGAAAAGACCAAAGAAAGAAAGGAGAAGGAGTTTGAAGGACTTTGAAATTCGGAGATAATGTATGTAATCATTAAGGTCCTGACAGAAAATAGTGGGCACATCCAGCTATTTCAATAGAAAGCCTTCATAAAGGGACAATTTAAAGGTGAATATAAGAGTCAGGGAGACAGCAGACTTGGTGGCAGCCTAGACAAAACCACGGGTAATATATCTCCATTATTAAATATCTCCAGTGTATCAAGCTCCCAGAAATCCCCAAGCACGAATCAGATTCTAATGCAGAGCATTAAAGTATCTCCAAAGACAGTGAATTCTACTTCAGTCATTATTATTGTAACATGCTTTTTCCATGGTTTGCTGAGATTTCTCAACATAACTTCTACTCTCTGCTCCCTCTGGAGCTTCTGTGAATTATGTTCATTGTCTTCCATATGGGAAAGCGTGCAAATGTTTACTCCAGAGTCAAATATTCAAGGATTTACGGTATTTTTAACTGGAAATCCAGTTTGAAGGTCATGGTTGTGTTCCCAAAATGCTCCACCATCGGTGCCTGTTTCATCTGCTGCTGCTGCAAACTTCTCAGGCCCCTGGCGAAGGCCTGGCCTTACACCGGAGACGCCAAGCTATGCTAGGAATTGCTCCCATTTTTTTTTTTTTCATCTCTTACGCATCTTAATTTTCTCTCTCCTGGAATATCTGCACCTGCCTAGGAGGCAAACTGCTCTTTCTCCCACATTTATTTGGAATTCTCTGTCTCCCACTTCCAAAAATGTATTATATGTTGGCTAAAACAATGTTCATTGGCAAACTAACCATTAACTCATGCATTCTACCAGAAAAATATGCTAACTTCCTAATTCAAATAAATATTTTGTAAATATCTCAGACTATTACAGAAAAAAAAAGTAAAATCATTTATAGAGCAGAATTTGCAGGATAGCCTACTGAACCCAGAGAGGACAGATAATGTAGAACAAATAAATTGATTCAATCTGTCTTAATCCTTTAAGAACAAGAAAAATACAATGGGCTTTCATTATCTCATCTGTAATAGCACTGTGTGAAATTGAACTCACATTACTGATTTACAGGGTGAGCTTACGATCGGGACCTCAGTTCTTTCTATAAATGTGTGCATGTTTGAACATCGATCCCAGGTGTTCAGCTTTGGTGGAACGTGGTTCACCATAGACACTAAGAAAGCCCTTCATTTTCTCCCACTACCCAAAACTTCTTGGGTCTGGGACTACCCCATGGAGTTTCTTCAATGGTCAAAATGGAACAAAACCTGCATATAAAAATCACCTTCCCTCTTAAACCTCTATACAGCGAATCAGTTTAAAAATAATTGACATACATTAATTTTTGGATAGACAATGATTAAACCAAAAGATGGAGGAAGACTTCATTTTTTAGAAGCATTGAAAAGACAGAATAAATCGGAATTTGTTGTTACTTGGAATATGATTATGATGTATTATCCTATGCAAAGAAGGAAATTTATATGGCTTACCCGGTCAAGGAATTTGAAAATGTACATCACATTTAAAGTTCATATTCTAATATGTTTACTATGTAAAGTGAATGACATCATGGATTCTATAGAAAGTCCTGTTTGTGACAATCCAAGAGCCTTTCAATAAGCAGGTCACCAATTAATTGTGCAGTTAAATCTCAAAATCATTAAATTTTGGGTTAAGCTTTTGTTGTCACACAAACAATGTCCTTAAGAGACACATCCATGCCTCCTCCTTAGCAAGTATCTTCTATGTTTTTAAGTATCCATTGCCAGTGATTATAACTCTTTGGAGTTGGCCAGCTTCCACCGAGTCAGAAGCTGCAATAAAGGAAAGACCCACACTATTTAAAAATTGGACTATTAAAAAATGCAATGGCTCTGTTGAACTTTCAAGACTAAAATGAAACAAAACCAAATTTAAAAATTATTCTTATTCTGTTCCTCCAAGCCACAACATCCAAAATCGCAATCAAACTCTAAAACACATTTTGATCTAATTTCATTCTTGAGATAGAATATTAAACTGTCCATAAATATAGAAGCTGCCCTAATAAGCATTTCATTGTTAAATATCATCAGCTACCAAGATTCTATTAGCAGAAATAATAACATTAATTTCATATTTAACAGATATCCATCTTATTGAGGAAAATGTACTCATTTTATTTGCTCATGGTGCTAATAATTTATTTTCTGAATGTGCAATTTCACCAATTTGAAAAGATATATTCACACACAACTGCTTCAGATGATAATTTATAATGTTTTAAAAATCTTGATGGTTTTCTCTTTACTTATTGGGGTTATGAAGATACACTTGTTCATATTACAAAACCAGGTTCTTTAAAACTGGAAGGTTATATTAATAATAATCACTAATATAGAATATTTTATTTCTCAGCTATTGAACATAATTTTTGCAAAAACTGATACTGGCATTGTGTGTGTGTGTGTGTGTGTGTGTGTGTGTGTGTGTGTGTGTGTGTGATTACCTCATGTTCTATCTTCCTAAAATTGAATACTTCTAGTCAATCTTCTAAACTAAGATTTAAGAAAATTATATCCATATTATTAATATATTTACTGATTGAAAATAAACTACCCCAATATGAAATGTTGATCCAAAGTGAGCAGAAATAATAATAGCCTTCTAACGCGTGCGAGCACACATACACAC
Source organism: Craseonycteris thonglongyai (assembly GCA_004027555.1). Taxonomy (NCBI): domain Eukaryota; kingdom Metazoa; phylum Chordata; class Mammalia; order Chiroptera; family Craseonycteridae; genus Craseonycteris; species Craseonycteris thonglongyai. The sequence goes on along the minus strand of PVKE010028394.1, from coordinate 8,057 downwards.
ACACACACACAATTTTCTATATCTCACTCTCTGTAGATAATCCACGTGGCAATGGAAGTGAGTGCTGGCATGCCTTCTAAAAATCTCCACTAGACTGTCTAATGCTTTTTCTTCTTTTTCAAAACAAAATCTAAAGACCTTCCTACTCTCTGGCTCCATACTACTATCCTCTCCTGACAAACCTAATTTGATCGCTCTACACCGCTCACCTGGATTTCCAGGGGTTACTCAATACACTAAGCTCTCACGGACTTCTCGTTTCTGGTGTTTTTATCTTTAAAGGTCATCCCTAGATGTCCTCACCACTGAGACTTTCAATTATTCCAGATCTGTGCTCAAATGTTGCCTTATCAGAGAGGTCTTCCCTGAACACTCCTTTGAAAATTAGACTCCCTGCACTTTCTTTGACCTTAATCACAATGTTTGTGGTTTCATAGTACTTATCACCATCTGATGCATCATGGATTTGGTCACTTTTTGTCACCTTCCACTCCCCCAACCAGATTATAGACTCTCTGATCGTAGGAATTTTGTTCTCACTGGGCTAAATACAAGATGTCAGTAGGCTGACCATAGGTACGGTTTAAAACAGGACAGTATTGTTGTTTTCTGTCCCATTTAAAATAGGACATCTGGTCAGCCTATCTCAGGAGTAACTTTAATTTTGTTCATTTCCGAAGTTACATTATTTTTAGAACCAATGTTCTGATTGTAGCATTCTTTAAAATATGCCATCAATGCATAGCGTGAAAATAATTTGTCTAGATTATTAGCTCGTTTCCCCTGATGTTTCAAGGCCAATTTTTGTAGCAAACCCACTGGATATTTTCAGAAATAAACAGAAGCCTGACATATTAGATGAACGTTAATCACCATGGTTACCTCACTTGGGGGGACAGAGTCAAGTGTCGTGTGAATACACTGAAAACACCTATTAGAATATTTGTTAATTGACTCTAGAATGTCCTCCCAATCTTTTTGCTTTTTAATTTACTGTTAAAAATTTGTCAACATATATGGTGATGGAAGAGGAACGGACTGGGTGGTGAGCACACAGTGCAACACACAGATGATGGATAATAGAACTGTATGCTTGGAACCTATGTAATTTTACTAACCAAGGTCACCCCAACAAATCTAATAAAAAGAAATGTCAAAGCCAAAAAGATAATAATACAGTCATTTTCTAAAAATTAAGATTGGGTTTCAAAGGAAATAAATTTTTTGGAAGATACAAATTTTATTTTTAACCACTTCTAATTTATGTTCTGTTCACTATCACATATGATCCCCTTCAACCAAAACCAAAATTTCTAATTGCTCTTTTTATAAGACAATGTACTGTGAAGAGAAGAAGTTAGGCGTGGTCCACTGACATGTGGGTCGTAAATGAACATGACCTTGTCTCTAAGACAAGGCTTCCTCCTCAATTTGTGTTTCTATACCTTAAAGAATGGCCAAGACCCTGGTGTTAGTTATTTCAACAATGTGATGCCAACACTGGAGACTTCCAGGCCAGCCAGCCCTGTGTCCTGCAACCCTCACTTGGGCATCACTTCAAATTCCAAGTGATCCAAAATTTAACTATTAATATAACGGTTACCCAAAGTCACAACAAATTATTTGTGAGAAAATGTGGATGAAGTTGTCTTTATTACCATGAATCTATGTAGCCTATTTCTTTGTTATTTTTTTTATTACTTTATTTTATTGAGAGAAGAGAGAGAAGGGGAGGGCCCGGGGCAGTTTCCACAGTTGTACATCATTAGTTGTGACGTGGTTTCATTCCACACAGGTGAATGTGGAGCCGTGTGGGGCAGGAACTGCACTGGGGGCCCCTCATGGGAGACAAGAACCTTCACTGCTGAGCCATCCCATCCCGGCGGTTACCAGTTGCACTGCAGTTCAGCACATGGGGTTTGCACGGACCAGGGCTGGGAATCGAACTCCAAGCTCAGCCGCTGAGCTGTCCTGGTAGACCCCTACTTGTTTGTTTTCCATTTTCTTATTCTACTGTTGTTCTCATTCATTCTCTCTATCTATTAAGGACAATCATTGTAAATAGACGCGTTTGGTGACCTGAAGTGGGTCAGATTTGCATTTTATATAACGTTGTGGAGGAATTTTTTTACAATACAACAGGGTTCCTTTCCTTTACTGGGTTTACAGTTCACTCACACGGCTATTTCTTCCCTCGCCGCTACTCCAGAAATCTCATATACGCACAGCAGGCAAACCAGTCTTGACGATATCATGACAGGAAACTTTGAAACAGTGTTTTTTTCCTTCATAGAGAAACATTCTTTTGCTCCATTAAATTATTCTTCAGCGAAAAGTAATATTTTGCCTTCATACCAAAGCAAGTGAGAGGTGTTTAATTCTGCCTCACGTCTCTACCGACACCAATGAGAATGCAGTCAGCTCCAATGCAGAAGCTGTTGAGCTGAGACAGGCACAACGGATGCCACTCTCTTATGTGTGTGTGTTCTATGCAGTGCACCAAAGAGCCCTCAGGCACGGGGAGCGTGTCCACTCATTAAGTCTCAGCTGAGTCCACAGGAAGGACACGTGAACTCACATTCAGAGAGTCACAAACTTGAACAGATTCATCCCCTTCCACCCACACAATGTCTCCTCTGGGAAGACTTCAAGTCAATATGAACCTAGACATTTCAAAGTTTCAGGTTTGAAACTAGGTATGTGCAAGTAAAATAAAAATTGCCCACAATCCTCTGTGGTAGCGTTAGAAATCAAGCCTCCCCCAAAAGGGGGCGGATCATTACTCATCTACTGGATCAATCAAGGCTTCAGCACAAGATGGGTTGTGGAATATGCAAGGATAGTTCTTTTCCCAAGGAAAGGTTTTCTATGAAAACTTCAGCAGCATCAAGATTCGAACCAATTACCTCTCCTCAGCATGACCATCTTTCCTGAAAATACCCACAGTTCTTTGAGGGCATTTCATCAGTTCTGCAAAGTTCTATTTGCGTGCTAACCTGAAGTTTTTGGTTTTGGTTTTCACAGAATTTACAGGAAGGAGGGTCTTTTGGAAAACTACCCACAAGGAAGCATGTGTGTAAGGAGGCATGGAATGACAAACGGATCTCTGTTAATTTTGCATTTTCTTATCAGGCATATGTGACATCTGGGAAGGGGAGATGAAAATGTCTTTAAGACATGTAAGTGGGATGTGAAAAACCCACATGCCAGTCCTTCAGGAAACCATGGCTTTTAAACGGCTTCCTATATAATACTACGTCTGGAGGCTGGGGTGCCTAAGACCAAGGTGCTGGAAGATCTGGTGCCAGGTGACAGCTCTGTCCTTGGGTTGTAGAAGGCCACCTTATCCTTATATCCTCGTGTGTGTGTGTGTGTGTGTGAGAGAGAGAGAGAGAGAGAGAGAGAGAGAGAGAGAGAGACCATCCATTTATGAGAGCTCCACCCCCATAACCTAAATACCTCTCAAAAGCCCGCCCTCCTAGTACTAGCACATGGGAGATTAGGATTTCCACATATAATTTGGGTTGGGGGGTGGCGGCGTAAGCGTTCAGTCCACAATAGACGCTAGGCAAATCAAAAACTTTCACGGTTAATGCAAGCTTTCAGATTTGTCTATAACCACAAAGAAACGTGTTCCCAAAACTAGTATGACAATCTCTTCCATCTGATTGTGTTGGTATGTTATTGTGTTGTATGTTATAATTCAAAAGTTGATCATTTTCTAACTCTGCCTACACTCCTCAGTTAATGCTCAGAGAACACTTCCGTTTTGCCTGCGTCTTCACGTATCTACGAGCTAGATGACATGAACCATTTTCAGACTCTAAGCACATAGTAAGTTTCTTTAAAATCATCAAATGGGCCTCAGTACAGTGTACTTCATTCACTACAGGACTGGGAAGAAATTAAAATTTGTAAGAGAAGATTGAAGAAGGAAAGCAGGAGTTGCCTACACATTGAAAACCTTTCTGCGTTAAGATCTACATACCTGGGGTATCAAAACATGTATACACATTTTAAGAGATGTTATCCATGTTTACTTTTTGAAGTTGAAGTGAATTACTGCCGTAATGTGTAGTAAGATGTTTGCTCAAGAGTGATGTTCATCAAATGAAGGTTAGCATCACCATGTGACAGACAGGACAGTCACAGAAAATGGTGGAAGCACTGTTGTTGTTCAGGGAACACAAGGCCATTTTGAGGTGGTGTTTGAAATTTGAGAATGTTGTGGAAGTACAATGACAATGGAGATGTGAGTGTGCAACACAACTTCCAACACGCCTAATGACTGCACACATTCGTGGTGTGAGACACAGTCAATGGAAACGGCGTGGGCAGCGATACAAGTGGACATTTTGGGCAATGTGGCTCTAGCGGAGGTTCCCCATAATCAGAAGTGTCTGGACGTTAATGGTCAACACTTTGAGCACCTCTTGTCACTGCAGACGTCAAACATGACTTCTATTCATCTTTTGTTATCAGTATATATTGAGTATTATAATTTTAATAGTTTTTTCCTTTCTTACAATGTGTATACATTTTTTGGGCACACTCTCTATGTAAATTTAAACAGATATTGCAATGTGTATTGTTTAACGAACTGGGGCATATGGGAAAGAATTCTGAATTTGAATTTGGAGTCACAGATTCTGTTTACATCTGTTGGGTAGTACATTTTCTTTGTAGATCCTAATCTTTCTGGCCTAAGCTGAAGTATTATCACCAGTGTCTCCACTTTCATCACATACATGTTGTGCAGAGCAAAGGAAATAGTATATGTAAAACTGGAAGTCTCCCAAGTGGAAAATCATTGCATGTTCATAATGTCTTTTAGTTGCTTAAAAGTTTAATTCCTGAGAACTCTCGTGTGGCCACTACTCACTGTGCACTGTGGAGAAGAGAGTTCAAGTGAGATTATGGAACGTGAGTACATAAAGTCACAGGAGCCGAAGTGTGAAAATGGGTTCTAAAAACAGCAGTGGGGTTTAAGGAAGGTAAGAAGAAACATTAGGAGGAAGAGACACCCTCATAACCCACGGTAGGTTGTGTGGGCAACAGGCACGGCAGGGGACCCGTGAAGACATGAAGATGGCGTGGCGTCCCGACGACCGAACGACTGTTTCGAATTCTGCGGTCAGGCCTGTACTCTGCACGCATGTGAACAGGGCTGTCTCTCAGAACCGGCTGCCCGCTGTTGCCACCCACCGCCACCTCCGCTGTCAGCTCTCTCCTCCAGCGCCGGTTTGGGTGTTGGAGAGAACCGGGTTGGCACAGGCTATGATGACGATTTTGCAAAGCTTTCATGCCCAACGGTGCTCACTGGCCCCTGCCCAGCCCACGGCGTCTCTCCCTTGGGCTGATGGGCCACTTTGGGTTCAGTCAGCTGTGACCAAGGTGGCTGACTCATGTGATTAAAAGTGTAACTACGGATCCCCAGGGCCCCCTCTGAGCCTTTTCTAAATCAAGGCTGTGCACTGGGCAATTTCCTTACATGAGGGTTACCATCCTGGCCACGACCAACACTGACCTGCTTCCGACGGGCATAGTCAAGTGAACTATTAGGAAAGCCATAAACAACTGACCGGCACTGGCCTTTCTTGACAGCTAAAATTAGGAATTAATAAGCTGTACCAGCTTGCACACCGAGTGGCTGTCTTCACGTTCCACACATGGCTGGCCCTAGTTGATGTGCAATATGATTAAGCCGCTCTCTGATTATTGAAAGATAAGCTTCAGAGACATTATGCAAAGTGATACTATTTGCATGCCGGAGACATGGTGTTGGGCGATTGAGATTATTATGGTGTATACACTGGTCTTTCTTTGTTCACTGACAACATAAATCTCTTTAAAAAGTGTGCTATGATGAAGACACTGTGATCACAGATTCTCTCATTCTAAATCCACATCACATGTTTACTTTGTTGTATATTCTGGTTGGTCTTTGACTGTTAAAGACCGAGAATTTGCCTAAAGCCTTTATTCCATATTTGGCTCGTCCTTTCTCAGGACTGCCTCCCTCCGCTGCATTTTCTTCCCCCCTGTCATTGTCCCATAAGCTGCAGAGCCAAAATGCCACATCAATGCATCTTAAAATTTGGCTGTCTGCCTAACCTGCCCACGATCACCTTCTCACCTAACTAAACACTGCAGTCACCGATCATGCATAATTGCCCCCGAAGATTGTTACTGTACTACAACAATCTACCAAGTCAACACATGTTATATGTTAAATATAGTTTTTAAGGTTTTTATTGACATTTCCAAGATTTCTTTTCCAAAGGCATTGCGAAGTTAGGAATTGAAGGTCAAAGTCGTTTTTATTCTGAGCATCAATCTTCTAAAACCCAGATATCGGCAAGGTCTCCTCTAAAAATGCATTCTATATAAATGTTTCAATCATAGTTCATTTTAAAAAATAAAGATAGAAGGTCACCCATGTTTTATCTGATTGTCCTTGGAAATGTGGAGCTGTGAATGAGATTAGGAAATTGTTTCCTTCTTCCTTGCAGTTTGATACACTTGGTGTCTCTAAAGACCTGTTCCCACAAGATATAAATGGCCATTGCTTCAAGGCCATTCAAACAATATTTAGTCTTCGGTAATGAAAACAAAAGAAATATACACGAAGACAGAACCATATTTCAAAATAATGATACGATCGCCTTCAACGCCTGTATTGAACCGCAAGATGTGATTACTGTTGACAAAGCTAATATACCCTGCTATCAAAATGGAAAACTTGTTCACAGTTCCATAGGTCCTTTAGCATGGTACTCATACAGTATAATGTAGAACTATAGCATTTCACTTTCACCCACGTCAGCTTTTAGGGAGAAATACTGAAGGCTAAGAAATGTTACTAAAATTCCCTCCCACTATTTTGACTCCAAAATTTAAGTTCTGACTATAAAATTAGTAATAAAACAAAACCGCAAATGAAGTACGAACTTCCAGTTATAAACTGGAAGCTGTGGGCTGTAATTTATAGCATAGGGGATACGATCAGTAACATCATTATAACTATGTACGGTGACAGATGGTTACTAGACTTTTTGTGGTGATCACTTTGTAATGTATATAAATGGGGAATGTTATACACCTGAAACTGATATAATATTATAGGCCAACTATAATTAAAAATAAACCACAAATAAAGACAATGAATGATTACACAAAAGCAGCTTTCCAATACTTTTTCAAATTGTTCAACAATTATTGTGTAATAGTGTTCTTTTCTGCATGAAATGCACAAGGTTTAAATCAAATTATTTAAAGAGGCAAATTGCATTTTTAACAAAGATTTTTCAACACTGTATATCCATATTTTTTTCATATGTAATAACACTTTAAGGCAATATATATCCAAGACAATTACCTTAATCAAATTAAGAATTTTATCTGAGCAATGAAACAATGTTGTTTAAATAGGTTTGAGTGACAAGACAAAAACACATAGAAAACAGAAAGCCACATCTTCAAAAGAATTTCAAATCTGAATGTTTTTCATTATTTGTTTTCTACTAGAGTTCACTGACTTTCACCTCTTTAACACAAAATAACACAATAAATATTACTGAAGTAGAACTCCATTTCCTGATATGTAGCAGTTTGGAATGAACTGCTTCAAAAATTGATTTAACTATATAGAGTACTTGCTCAGTGAAAGGCTTATTTCACATTAGTGGGAGATTCTGAGATATTAAAATGCTAGACACACTGTTCTTGAGGATGGTAAATACTTCATCAGAAAGTACTGGAATTAATTTGTAAAGTACCATATTTTCCGGCATATAAGACAACTTTTGAAACGAAAAAAAGTCAACCGAAAATCGGGGGTTGTCTTATACACCGAGTATATCTCGAAAAACGTCTCGATATGCCGCTAAACGAATTTTCCAACTCGATCCCAAAAATCGTCTGGATATGCCGCTAAACGAATTTTCCAACTCGATCCCGCACCAATCACTGCAAGGCTGCTCGGACCGCCTCTCTAACTCAGCCAATCCAAGCAGGCTTTTTATGCATGCAAATTATACATGTTCTGTACCCGAAGC